>OX632359.1:4913745-4966245 GCA_951751655.1 Ophion costatus
TATCGGATTTTATTTACAAAAAACAAAATCATGAAAATCGGCTATTCTCAAGCCAGTCACACGGGAATGGTCCCTTAAGCCCATTGTGTTTTCCATTATACGGGACGAATATCGTATCGAAATCGGACGAACGTCGGGAATCTTTGACGCGATGATGAAAGTTGCATGAAAATAAGTTTTGCGCTAATGAAAAGAGAAAAGAAAAAAAACGTTGACGTACGTCCGTGCCGTGGGATTTACGATTTATTTTGCACCGAGCGACAAGAAACAACGGGAGCTTTTGTCATTATATAGGTCAAATACTCCAGATCTCAACCTACGGTGGCGCATTCTCGCCTCGATAAGAAGTAATGCGCGACGTGATCGCAACAGTGAGCCCCGTCGTTACGTCAGGCTACGAGAAGTACAACAACGCGAAATGCACAGCTTCGCGTTTCACTATACGTATACGGTAAAAAGTGATTTTGAGGACACTCGACTTCGAGGACGGTCCTCGAAGTAGCCTACTATCTTCATATTCAACACTACGTTGAGAAGTCTTCTCACTTGAGACGCTGAAAAGAGTCTATTTTCATACATTTTTTTGATAGGTTTATATTATAGACATCGATATAAAAGTTGTTACACGTAATAGATACACTTTCGAAATACATTAAAAAAAAATGTATGTATTTATGTAACCTAAACCAACTTTAAACGCGTTTTTCTCGAAACGTCGTTTTTCGACGGCATGTTGATAAAATCTTCGAAACTACTGAATCGATCCTTATGAAATTTTAATCACATATTTTTTACAACTATGGCTATAGCGAATATCAAGGTTTTTTCTGAATTTTGATATTTACTATTTTTTGCCAAAAACGGTAAAACACAGTTTTTTTTGTTTGTTCGAAAAAATGTCGGCCATTTCGTTATTTTTGCATAAATACAAAATCGTATGACATGCGCTATAGCCATTGACATACTGAATCTAAAACCGTATGATCTTTTTGTTTCGGATGATCCATCTCCGAGATGTCATCAACAGCGCGGACAATCTTTTTAGGACATTTTTTTAACTACCGTTTTCGTCAATAAATAGTGACTTAAATCAATGACTTTCTTTTAATGTATTTCGAAAATGTATTTATTAACGGTAACAATTTTTATATCAATATTTATAATATAAACCGATCAAAAGAATTCATGAGAATAGCCTTTTTAGCGTCTAAAGTGAGAAAACCCCTTATTCCCAATGGCTTCGAAATCACCGTTGGATAAACGTAAGCATATTTGTATCAGAGGAATTCGAAGGACTGGCCCGACTCCAAAAACGACATTTTCAAAATCCAAGGCCTGTCCTTGTTTCCCATGCATATGCTTATGGACGTATAGATAAGACGTGCGACTATGTATATCGCGATGGTGAAAAATTCTCGAAGGTGTGTCACGGGGAACAAAAAAAGACATGCTTATTCAAAAGCATCTTGTGCAACGCATTTTCATACTAATGGACTTTTTTAACTCGTCCACGTTCTCTCGTCTTGTTCTTGCCGTGGCGAGGCTCGAGTTCGTGCTCTCATCTACGTGCTAGTGTGATACCACCGGCCAGGGAGCCAGTAGTAACGTCCCCCGATAGTCAGCCATTGCGAATAAAGCGAAAAGGTATGATTTAAAAATACCAAAAAGTCCGAATTTGCTAATTTGATAATCGACAATTACGTGGGAGTCGAAATTTCGTTATTTAGAGTTTGACAAATTTGCGAATTTTTTTTGCAATTTGACAATAAAGAAAAAATTACTCGAATCATGGGGGAAAAAGAACAGTGAGGATTTTTTTTTGTTGGGGGTGTGTGTGTGTGTGTGTGATAGAGAGAGAGTGAGTGAGTGAGTGAGTGAGTGAGTGAGTGAGTAAGTGAGTGAGGGAGTGGGTGAGTGAGTGAGTGAGTGAGTGAGTGAGTGGGTGAGTGAGTGAGTGAGTGAGTGAGTGAGTGAGTGAGTGAGTGAGTAAGTGAGTGAGTGAGTGAGTGAGTGAGTGAGGAAGTGAGTGAGTGAGTGAGTGAGTGAGTGAGTGAGTGAGTGAGTGAGTGAGTGAGTGAGTGAGTGAGTGAGTGAGTGAGTGAGTGAGTGAGTGAGTGAGTGAGTGAGTGAGCAAGTGAGTGAGTGAGTGAGTGAGTGAGTGAGTGAGTGAGTGAGTGAGAGAGTGAGTGAGTGAGTGAGTGAGTGAGTGAGTGAGTGAGTGAGTGAGTGAGTGAGCGAGCGAAAGAAAAAAGCGAGAGATGCTCGAATAATTCTACTAACATTTCCATTAATGTTTTTTTAAAGAATCGACCCTAATCACCTGAGTGTGAGAACTATTTCGGAAAATGTAGAAAATTGCAAACGATAGAGTGGCATAAGGTTGAATCGCCACCGAAATGTCGAGAAGACACAGTCGCACACGAGGGAAGTCATAGCACGTAGGTGTTTGGTGGAAAACATATTTGATTAATTCCCGTTATAGATCCGTCCCATCAAGCGCAGCCCAAGTTTTCCATGTAGCCGAGAATAATTTCGTTTGAGTGACTTCCTGGAGCTTGAATTTTATCGAAATTCTTCGTCGCACCGCCCTGCTTCACGCTCCGATGTTTAATCTCCCCGCATTTATTTTTGGATATTTTTGGATCGCGTTCGATGAACTTTGCCCTCTCTAACGCCGATGACTCGAAGCGTCGGTGCGGTGCAACAATTAAACGATTTTTTGGAACATCTAAATCGTTCAATCGGGAACAAAATTCAATATACAAAAAAACATCAAGGAAACAAACTTTTTATTATCGAGCCCTAAATATAATTAATTCATGATCGTTGATTTATTCATAATTGGTTGTCAATAACTTCTGGTGTTTTTTGGAAAATGTAAACTATGTCATCACTATGCGACAAAATTTACGATATTACAGTTTTATTTTTTTATTCGAAATATAATTCGTACATACAATTATTGTCAATTACTTAGCGTAGCTTTTTTCTTTCGATAATGTAAAATATCACAACTGAAGCATTTCTTCGTTTAGCCTGAAATATGCTCCGTCCATGACACGATTATTAATTATTTCACGTGTTTTCTTGTAGAATGTAAAATATCCAATTTGATCTTTTCAAAATTCATAAAATGATTCATTTACATTCGCACTCCGTAAATCCTATTATTATTAATGTTTGTCACTCCATTTGCGATGCTCGAAAAACAATGACAAGTGAATATTCTGTAGCATCCTGTTTGAAATTGAATTCTTCAAAACAATTCTCGAAGCGTCTGCGGGACGTAAGTCGAATATAGCGAGAGCAGGTCGAGCGAAGCCGCAAAGTTCGTGACTATGCATAATGAAGTGAAATGCACGATCGGTGCTGAGAAAAGACGCCGAATAAAAACAACTCTTAAAATGACCACGGCCTTAATTGAGAAAACTCTATCATCGGCGATATTGTGTGAAAGTATTTTCTGCTTTCGTGACAACTGTACAGGGTGTTGGAAAGGTCGATGCAAAGCCTTAAGAGATGACACCACTTTAGGATTTGGGAAAAATATTTTTTTTTTGCTTAAAAATACTTTGGGGTAGAATACATCAACGTAGATGGAGAAATGTATAGCGCAGGCATCGCATTTTAAAGGTAAACAAAAATTTCAAGGATTCAAGAGCCCGTACATCTTTGAACGCGTTTTTCTCGCTATTTTAAACGCTATTTAAAAAAAATAGCATTAACATAAGAGGTAAACGAGCTCGTACCTAATTGTTGGGAAATTTTCCAAAAATCATCCTTATACTTATTTTAGACTAAGGTAGCCTAGCTTAGATATTTTTGAAAAAAACGACGTTTTTTCTTCAAATCCTCATAACTTTCTGAAAAATTGACGGCATAAGTTTTTTTTTTAATTTTTGGTTTTGAAAAGTACTTTATGAACATTTTTTTCAATATTCAGTCATCTTCGATACAATTTTTTATGTTGGAAAAGAAGGTTTTCTGGTAAAAACAGACCATTTTAAATAATGTTCAAACATACAATAATTGGTAACTAAAAACTTATTTGCGTCTTAGCTCAATGTGTATCTTCTGTATCCACACAACTAACCGAATGGGACGTGTTGAATAATAAAAAACTTGTCATAAATAAAAATAACTCTGGTGTTAATGATATTTAAGGCCTTAGGCCACAGTAACGGGTATAAAATCATTTGCGAAGTTAACAATTATTTTTGCTATGAAAAAGTGATTCACTCATGAAATCAATTCCACATCTATTTAGTATGAGTATTAAGTTGTTAGAATTTTTTTTTCTTCGACGTACAAAATGGCCGACTACTCGAAACTTCTCGAAAAAGCTTTTTTCCAATTGGCGTGACAAATAACTCCAACGATTTTCGCTCGATTTACTTCAAATTAAAAAATTATGTTTTTAATTGCATTTCGCAGAGAAGTACGTACGGAATTTCTGATTAATCGAAACTTTTCATTTTATGAGCAGTTATAACGAAATTTTTCACTGAAAATTCATTTCTCAAGTTCAAATACCTACGACTTTTGAATAAAACAATACTTTTCAAATTCCATACGTACTTCCCTAGGTATTCTAATGTAGATTGACGAGAATTTTTGTTTTTCGTTCTAGGTCAAAAATTGTGGATGCTAAATGTCGCGCCGCGGTGCGCCTTAAAAAAATATCACAAAAGAAAATATTAGTAATCAACCATTTTGTACATCGAAAAAAAAAAAATTTCTAACAGCTCGATATTCCTACTAATCAGATGTGTAATTAATTTGATGGGTGACTCACGTTTTCATACGAAAAAAAATGTATTAAATTCGCACTTGATTTTGTACCCGTTACTGTGGCCTAAAGCCTTAAAAAAAACATTGACTAGAGGATTAACTTCAAAGGTAAACGAGTTAGTACTTAATGGTTGGGAATATTCCAAAAATCATACTTTCGGCGAGGTGACCTATTACCCCCTTAAGGCTTTGCATCGGCCTTCCTAGCACCCTGTATATCGTGCAAGACTGCGAATAATATTGGTACGTCGAAGGCACGACGTTGGAAACGATCTATCACTCGATAGATCACCAGAAGTCTCCGAGCATAAAAGCGCGCAATTATTAGCGCAATTAATTCGCGCATCGAGCACGAACGACGGAGAACATCCGGAGGAAATTCTTCGTTCGAGAAGAGGGAAAATTCGTCGCCTTTTCAATTTCGTAAAATTAGCGTTCTTCCTTATTAAGGATGAAGAACGAGGACTCTCCCGTCACGTTCCTTTACGGAACATTTAATTTCGTACGCGAGCAAAATTTGGTGGAGAGGAACGATAAATATAGGGTGATTCATACCCATTAAGGTTCCCTTGGTGGGCATATAGCCGAGGTCATTGCCAAAAAATGACTTTTCTAAAATGTGCGTCAAAAGGTGGCCGAGATATTCACGTTCAAAGTCCGACGCTGAGGTAACAATGGCAAAGTAGTTGCTAACGTGCTATTTTTTTTATTCGAGTATTAAGGGATAACATCACTCTAAGATTTTGGGAAAATCGTTTCTTTTTTGCTCAAACAATACTTTGGGGTCCTAAAAACAATATGCCAGACATATAAAAACAATATTGGTCCTGTGGCGAATATTTTTTTTTTAAAGCTTCAATTATCGATACTTTCTTTATCGAAAACTTTTTCATACTGGGAGGACGGATTACTCGAACACCTTTAGATGAATTGATTTGAAATTTTAATAGTAGCTTCACAATTACATTCTCTATGGGAGTACGTAGCCGTTTTTTTATTATAGGTAAAGTTTTTTTTTATAGACAATTTACTGCTTATTTATTTGGCAAATAATCGATTTATTTCATTCAAAGTGCGCCATTTCTTCAAAATTTGATAAAAAATCCCTACGTAGTCCCATAGCTAATAATATATAGATTATAATTTTTTTTTGGTCTTTGTTCGAGGTCTTAGACTTTACGAGAAAACCGTCCTCCCGTGAAGCTATTTGTAAAAAAAAACACGTTTTCCAAGTAGGCTCTGTCCTCACGATTTTGTATGAAAATCATAATAAGTTTTTTTTTATACTTCAATATGTGTTAAATAAACCCTCTCAAAAGAAATCCTATACCTTTTTTCATACTCCAAAAATAAATTGTTAAAGTTAGCGAACAATCGTTAACATCGATTTTTTGCATTTTTTCAAACTATATATATTCAAAAATATGTGAAAAAAGGTTCAAGTTGAAATATCGAAAATTGTATATTTCAACTTGATAATTTCAAAAAGAGAATTTTATGGTTGGTTAAAAAAAATCGATTTTTTTTCTCAACGGAAAACTGAAGTATGTTGAGAAAAATAAAGTTTTGCAAAATTTGAGGGTTCTAAACATTTTTTTACAAACGCCTTTTTTATGTTTTTTTTTATGATTATCGGATTATACATTTTTTTTATCTCGATGCAGAAAATGGTAGTGCGTGATCCAATGTAAGTCTTCATTCAATTTTTTCTGTAGCAATACACAACTCGTATTTAAATATTTTTTTTACCATAAACAATTTATATTTGCAGATTAAGAATCGATAAATGTAATTCGGTTGTGAAAATTATATCAACCATTTGATGAACAAGAACACGGTGCTTACATCACTGAACGTCGAACAAGTATGCGTGTTTTTTTGGAGTAATATGTTGTTTTGGAGTAAAAAAACAAATGAAGAAAAAAAATTGACGAAAAATCCAAAAAACCAATTGAATGTTTAAGCATTACCTAAAAAAATGTTCAGACCTCTCAAATTTTGTATGAATTGCTTTTTCATAACGTACTAACATTTTCCGTTGAGTACCACGAAAAAAATACATTTTTTTTGTACCACCCTTATATATATATATATATATATATATATATATATATATATATATATATATATATATATATATATATATGAATTGCCGGAAAATCATCGAGGAGCCCCAAAATTTCCTTACCTCGTAATTTCGCGTTATTATACAAATTGTTACACCCGGCCAAGCGTTCATCCGTGCAAGTTCAACTCGTCATCCGGTGTGGTCCAGTTACGAGTGTAATATTTGGATAAATGCTATCTCTCACCGGGCAGTATTGCCACGTACTGTACTTCATCTCCCAACCCAAGGACGATAGCTCTGCCCCACCGGTTGTCATATAAATCAACAATACAAAAAAAGCGCCGCGGGTGGGCGAACGGGATTGCTTCGACGATGCACCTATACATACATATGTCCAGATCGAGAGATTGAGAGAGAGAGAGGGATACATACTTCACACCTACATATACAGGTATATGAAATCAAGCACATTTCGGACCAGTGGGACACATCGTTACTTCGTGCATTCAGGAAGAAAATTCTCGTTCGTGCGGAATGTGAGATACCTCAACATAAGAGTATCCCGAAACGCTGTGACAAAAAAGTTCTTCGACAAAATTTTATTTCGAAAAATAAAAAGTAAAAGCCGAGTGCATTTTGAGTCCAGCAAATTGAAGATAATCAAATTGCGATTACAAAAGAACTTTAGACAACTTTTTCCATGGTATTGAATACCTTTGATCCACTTTGAAACGCATCTTTGAAATTTTTTCTCGACGGGATAGACAAAAAAAGTGTTTCATGAGTATTGCGTAATTCGAATCGAATTATCTTATGTTTGGAAAATTTCCCAAAATTAGGTACTAACTCGTTTATAATGCTTAAACGAACAATAAGGAGGGGTAACAATAAATTACGTAACGCAAAATTTCCCAATTTTTTGCCACCCCCCTATTCCGTTACGTAACGGTTGCTTTGTCGTCAATAATTGCGTCTTTTTTTTTCAAAGAAATAACTAATTATGAAGGGATCGGGCTTATACTCATTTTATGAAGTATATATTTATCTGGATTTATACCAATTTTTGTCAATTAAAAAAAAATTAACCCTGATCTGGCGACGAAAAAAAATTCTCTTCATTATCCCATCGATATATTTATAAAAGGTTATCTGTAAATAAAAAGTCAAGAATTTATCGATATCTATGCAAATGTAGCTATCGTTATACGTAGCCGTTTTTTTATTTTGGTTTTTTTTTTACAAAATGCCGACAGTTTGGACATATTTTTTCATTCTTCAAGGTCCTTTTTTGGACTCAAGCAATCTTTAAAAATAGTAATGATCAAAATTTAAAAAATCGGCTACGTACAACCTCAGTCACCGGGATTACAAAAATGTTTTTAAAAAATTAAAAATAGGTCGATAAGTTTTTGAGTATTCGCTGAGACAAGGTCGAAAAAAGTAGTTTCGAGAAAATCGGGATCAAAGTTTTCGTTCCGTTTTTCTTGATATAAAGTTATGTTTTTTTCTAGAATATTGATACTTACATTCAAGTATCAAGTTGCGGACGATACGACGGTTTTTCATCTTCATTATATTTCTCAAAATAATAAGAGCTGGTACTTCATCTATTTTGAACGATGAGTTAACATTTTTTCTAACTTGAACATGCAGAGATTTTGCTATTTTTGGTAGTTCTAAAACACAAACCTCGACCCCCCCTCCGCCACAATTGCGTTGCGTAATTTATGTACACCCCCTAATTGGTAACTAAAAACTTATTCGCGTCTTAGCTTAATGTGCATTCAATCGGCAAACACCAATACAATCATCTTTATCCACACTACCAACTAAATGGGACGTGTTGAATAATTAAAAACTTGTCAAAAAATAAAAATACCCGTTCAGTTAATGCTATTTAAGAAAAGCATTAACATAAGAGGTAAATGAGTTATTCCCTAATTTTCGGAAATTTATACAAAATCATACCATTTTAATTCGAAATCCTTAGATTTTAGACTAAGGTAACCTAGGTCACAGATTTAAAAAAACTTCGACGTTTTTCTTTTCAACTGCTCATAACTTTCTGAAAATATGACCAAATCATTTTTAAAAAAATTTTTTTGTTTTGAAAAGTACTTTATGAACATCTTTTTCAATATTCAGTCATCTTCGATATAGATTTTTTTTGGAAAACAAGGTTTTTTGGGAAAAAACAGAAATTTTTCGCAGCTTGACATTTTTTATTTGTGATTTTTCTTTCGCAAAAAAAATGTGATAAATTTAGCATTTATCCTCGCCAGATCCATCGTGGTAAGATATTTCTTTCAATTTTTTTTCCAAATTGTAACTTTATTCTCCTTGATTACTTCAAAATATAGTTTTTTCCTGTGATGTCATAATATTATATACTTGATTCTCCGATATTCTAAGATATAATATTGAGATGCAAGAATTAACGCTATTTAAAAAAAAGGCATTAACATAAGAGGTAAACGAGTTAGTACCTAGTTTTGGGAAATTTTCCAAAATTCATACCATGATAACTCGAAATCCTCAGAGTTTGGACTAAGGTAATCAAGGTTAGAAATGTTCCTAACGAGGTGACCTATGCCCCCTCTTAAGGCTTTGCATCGACCTTCCCAACGCCCTGTACATGATGTACAATATAATAATTTTCACGCTGTACAAATATATTTGAAGGGTCGAGGTGTAGTTGAACTTCTGATCCGCATAATCTCAACCGCAACACACATTACGAAATAATCGAGGAAGATGAAGAGATAGAGGGGGTGCGAGGCGAAGGAAAAAGCAGAGAAAGGTAGCGAGAGTCTGTGTCAAAGGAAAACCGAGAAAAAGCACGTAAAAAAAGAGAGAGGGAGAGAGAGAGAGAGAGAGAGAGAGAGAGAGAGAGAGAGAGGGGGGGGGGGGGCAAATGCGGTTTCGGCGTCGTTGGTTTTCCAAAGCAGCGGCAAACGCGAGAGCGCGTCCACGGTAACGCCTACCAATCTGCAACCGAGCTGGTTGCCCACCCGCCGCTGTCGTTACGACAAGCGTCCGCGCGGTGCGGTGGCGACTGCCGCTAACGCTCATTCGCGACTCGCTCCCGCGATAACGTTTAATTTAAGGTCGTTCGTTGAACGACCGAGGGGAAAGCCGAGGGGCATCAGGAGCCGAGCAAAATGAGACCGAAAATGAATTCTAAAAAGCCCGTGAAACGCATTTGCGTTTGGATCCAACATTCGGAACGCCTGACGCGTATTACACGGCGAACAATTACGACGCACCTCGTTGATGAAATTCACGAGGAGCTCTTTCGCGACCCCGTAAATCTCATTCGGCTAACATTATTTTTTTTCGGGCTCTCTCGAGAACCAAGTGCGTCAATTTTATCACGCAGGAATAGGCAATAGTATTTTATTTATTTTTGTGGTAATGATTGGCGAGTGATTATTGTGGAAGTGCCATTTTTTTGCGCGAGCTCTATGGCAGGAAAGTAATAGCGCATCGGCGGGAAGCTTGAGGGGGTTGAGATCGGTGACGTTTTCGATCGATAACCTCGATCAATGCGTATGTGTGTATATACATTTATATATACACTGCTGGCCATACGTTTGAGTACACCAGTCGAAATTTCTTGACGCACTAAAAGTTAGATAGCGGACTCAAATTTAAGATAATCAAATTTCCCGAGCGGGGGTTTAAAGAGAACAAACTTACCTTCATTTTTCCTGTTTAGAAAATTTTTCACAATTTTTGTTTGTGCCCGGTACGCCTTTTTGAAAATAGCTATTTTTCGGCGTTTTTTGCACATCTTAAACTGCCCGCGTAACTTATGGCGAATTTCTTCGCTTGTTTTTTCTATAACAAACTTAAAGAGGGTATCAAAACCTACATTTTCCTTTTTTAGAAAGGTTTGTACGATTTTTTGTCGCCCCAGTATTGCATTTTTAGCTAAAAAAGACTTGTTTTAGACAAATAGGCGTCGTCCGATATCTATGGGGTTTCAGAGAAAATGTCGAGAGGCTAAAAAGTTGCATAGGTTCACACTGGAACAGCTACAATTTGTTCGGGATTTTTTCGAAAAAAAAATTATTTACCATTTTCGGTCGGCTTTTTGATGAGTGGAGGGGCTCCAGTTGGGAATTATGGGGTCTAGGACAATCTATTAAGAAAGAAAATTTGTTTACTTTTTCATTTTCGATTAACTACGATTTTTTTAGATTATTTTTTAAAATTACTTTAACAATTTTTTTCAGAATTTTTTAAATATTAGTTTAACAATTTTTACGACTACAACTCGGAGAATCATCCTCGGTTGAGTTATTGTGTCTCAAGACCTATTGGATTTTAGACCGAACGTTATATTAAAGAATAATGTAATGGAATTGTATTATAGTCAAGAAATTCGCCAGAAGTAATGCGGTCAGTTTTGAACGTGTAAAAGGTGAAAAATAGCCATTTTCAAAAAGGCGTACTGGGCCCAAAAAAAATCGCAAAAATGTTTCTAAAAAGGGAAATAAAAGTTGATTTGTCTTCTTTAAAACGCTGGTTGGGAAATTCGATTATCTTTATTTTTGAGTCCGCTACACAACTTTTAGTGCAGCAACAAATTTCGACTGCTGTACCCAAACTTTTGGCCAACAGTGCATATGGGGCATTCCACGCTCAACCGACCATGTTTAGACCCAACCCCTTTTGAATTGGCACAAATCTCAAATATGTTGTTTCCTTCTAAAAACACTTGTGTGGTTTTTCGAATTTTTTTTACATAATCGGAAATATCTGGTGGATTGTTGAAAAAATTGACGTTTTCTTTCAATTGCTCATAACCTTCTGGAAAATTGACCAAATAAAATCCGTTTTTATTTTTTTTTGGTTTTAGAATGTGCTTTATGAACATTTTTTTTCAATCTTCATTCATCTTCGATATAATTTTTCGTTGTTGGAAAACCAGGTTTTTTTTGGAAAAAAACGTAGTCTTTCGAGTTTGACATTTTTGATTGACGATTCTTTTTTTCGTAAAAAAATATGACAAATTTAGCGTTTTTTGTCGCAAGACTCATCGTGGGGAAGATTTTTCATTCCATTTTTTTTCCAAATTAAAACTTTTTTTTTCTTGATTTCTTCAAAATTTAGTTTTTCCCCACGATGACATAAAATCAAATACTTGATTCTCTGATATTCGATACTTTGTATATAATATTAACGTATTGAAAAAGTTTTCCAATAATTTTTGACCATTTTAGCGGCAAATTCGAATACTACTTGTGAAATTTTTGTGCGAATCATTCACCTAAATCAAATAGTACATTGCATTCATTTTAAACCATATCATTTATGAATCGACATTACTGCCACATAGAAACCGACTGAATTTTGAAAAAAATCAAGAACAATAGTTTTCCAATTAAAATAACAATAGAAAGCAGAATCTCACCCCGATGGGTCTTGCGGCAAAAAAATGCAAATTCGATCAATCCATAGAGACACGAATCGCTCTGATTTCGTTCCAGTTCCACCCAAAACAACTCAAAATTTCGCACCCCCTGAACGCAACGATTGTTCATCGGGATTGTTTTTGTCTCAACGTTCTTCATTTTCGCAATTGCTCCGAATAGTCTCCTCAAGCGCGTGTCTGAGCGGTCACCCATCCGAGTATTGTCCCAGCCCCGTACTTGGGAATCTCCGAGAAAGCGATCTGTCGAATCCGTTGTTCTCGACACGTACGTCATTTTCTTATTTCTCACCCTCTCGCGCAACGTCCCGAAGTTTCTTACTCCCGGGACCGGATATTAATACGGCGGTCGCCCACCGGTGAAAAAATCCATAAACTCGAGTCTAAGAATCGGATTGTTCGTTGCGAGGTACATATATCGACGAACGTCGAGGGGGGGGGGGGGGGGGTGTTGGTTCAAATTGCATGAGCAAGACGAAGTCTCGCCTCGGACTATCTTCGTGGAAAGGTAGGCATAAACAACGACAGGAACCTGCGAACGAGTGCATGTGTAGAGAATATTTGTAAGCGAGCCTATACGGCGCGTTCGAGCACGCGATTTCACGACTCCTCGGAATCCACGCCAAGTTTTCCACCTCAGCGCCCGGTACCGTGGTGGTTTTTAAAAAATTACAACAATGCAAAATATCGGTTTCGACGTACTCCGCGAGCCGTGTGCCCGGTACGTTATAAAACGGGCGTTACGTCCGCGTCTCAATGAGCAAGAGGGGGGGGGGGGGTAGGGAAAAAAAGGAAATCGCGTATAGAGTAAAAAAAAAGATTCGAGGTTGTTTCGTGAAGAGAAGGGAGAATGACGAAGGGAGGATAGAGAATACGAATTGTTTAGCGGGCCTCTTTTCGTAGGGGGAGAGATACCTATAGGTGAAAAAAATTACTTTTTTCGTGATTTTTTTTAACCCTTCTTTGTCACACTGGGTCATTTTGACCCGGACGAATTTTAAATAAAATGCTCGCTGGCTGAAAATTGAAAGTTTTCAATAATTTTTTTCCAACAATTCAATTTGATATTTTCCGGATTTTAATTATGCAGATATGTTAAGAAATGTTTAAAGTGCGTCTCGGATTTTTTCGAATAAAAACCGACCGAAGGATTGATAAGGGCAGAAGGATGAAGTCCGGGTCAAATTGACCCAGTGTGACAAAGCCGTGGCCGAATAGAAGTGTGTGAAGGAAGGGTTAAATGAAAAATTCTGAACCATTTTTGAGATTTGCGGTATGTTTTATTGATAATTTGGCTGAAGAGGGGTATTTTTTTATTTCATTCATTTTGAACCCTTCGACTGCACACTGGGTCATTTTGACCCCATTTTTTGCAACTGACTGTATGGCAAATCGGAGTAATCTATTCGGCCGCGGTGCGACGCTCGTATGTTTCCCCAATTCCTCCTCCATAGGAGTGGGAAAACCCCCCACTATTACTCTATAGGCGTGGGAAAAAACCCCACTTCTACTCTATAGGAGTGAGGGGGGTCCCCACTCCTACTCTATAGAAGTGGGGGAACTACTCTATAGGACTTGGCCCCCAGCCTACACCCTGCCCACGTACTGAGGGCAGCTGTCGAAAAAGGACCTGGGGTCGGATCGACCCCGTTCATGGAGTAGTGCGGATTACTGCATGCAAGTGAGTTACGATAGAAAATGCTCATAGTTTTTTTTTTATTTTGCGCTACTATAGTAAATTGTGTATTTAGAATGTCTAAATACAAAATTTAGTGTACATAGATCGGCTAAAGTATCCGCTCATCAGAGCATTTTACTACTATACTAGAAGCACATTTTTCCATTTTTCATTTCCGTCGACCCCAATCACCAGAACCACCTACACCAGTTCGCAATACAGCAACCTCGGCACTTTGTTCAAATAATAATAACTTCATTGTTTATCAATATTTGTCAATTTAACCCTAGACGAAGCATCCCATTTCTGGTGCCTCCTACCTTGCATGTGGGGTCCGTGTGACCCCCACGCGTCTTCTCGGTTTACATCGCTTCCTATACACAGAAGTTGGCTTTATGTAGGATGAATCTCTTCGTTTTTTAATAAGAAAGAGAATGGTGTGCATTAAAGGCAATTTTCAAAAACCGAAAGCCGTGAAAAAGTACTCCAAACGAAAAAAAATGTAAAGAAAAGCAAAAATGACTTTTTTCAAACAAAAAATTTCATTTTTTTTCTAACCAACCGATTGAAAAAATCAAACGGAGTTTTGAAATAGACACAATGTACTATAAGAAAAAAAAATATTACCAATTTCTGGAGGTTCGGAAATGGGCAAAGGTAAGGATAATTCAGTAAAAGAATTTTTTTTGCAATTGAACCCGAAAACCCGTTTATTATTTCAGGAGCATACTTTGAAATGGGCGTGGGGTCCATATGGACCCCGCATGCTCCTTCTAGGGTAAAAACTCAAACTTGTCAAGACTATATACAAACCGTCCGCAAAATCCCTGCGTCGTCATCCCTAATACTCTCAACCGAAAAAAAAACATTCAAAATCTTTATGTTTTTGGACGCCAATCACATCCCTCAAATCCAATAAATATTTCGCCAGCAATAAATAAAAATACATAGGTGGCCCAAAAAAAAAATCACTGCTCACAGTTGATCAACCAATGAAATTCTCTCGATTGTCCTACCCTCTGTAGCGTCCCCGATTTGTCAGTCAGAAAAAGGACCCTTAGTGACGATAATTGGCATTACGTCAGATTTCCTTCGGGATGGATTTCGTATGAATTTGTCGTGTAGACGAGAATGCTGGTATCCGTTTAACATGCACATTGAGTTGGAGCCACGTATATAATTTACGAGTAATCCACTGTTTCCCTCCCTCTACGACCCCTTTCCATTTCTGCCCCATCGCCCAACTTAATTCGCTGTGTTATGACCATCCAACTGGCTTATCTGAATAATGTTCGAAGACAGTGGTTTTGACGTTTGTCGTGGCAGTGCCTAGCGTGCGGTTACCTACCAACCTCCTTTAATACTTCTCTCACCCTCTTGCACCTTTTTCCAACCCCCTTTCCTCTCTCATTCTTCTACCCCCCGTCATCCACCCCCTTCCCTCTTTGTCATTGTTCCTTTGCTTCCAGTCCTTTCTGCATCCCCGTCTCTGCCGCCCGACTACTCATAATTGTCCTCGTCGAAAGGCATCATGTGAAATGCCGGATATAACGAAGTACAACCGAACAAACTACGGAAAAGAGGGCAACGTAGATAAACGATGCAGTTGTTGTTCCTCGTGACTGGGGCTTGACGTGTCCTCACGTACTGAATAACACATGACTGTACATTCGTCCAGAACATACACAAGTACACTTGCAACGATGTTGAAAAAAAAATTTAATTTTTTTTTAAAAGAAAAAACTTTTTAAATTTTTTTTAAAAGAAAAAACTTTTTAAATTTTTTGAGAAAAAAAAATTAGTTTTTTGAGAAAAAAAATAGTTTTTTGAGAAAAAAAATTAAAATTTTTTGAGAAAAAAAATCAAATTTTTTTACGAGAAAAGAAATTAGAAATTTTTGTAAAAGAAAAAAAATTAAAACTTTTACAAATAAAGCATTAATCTTTTTTTTAAGAGAACATTTTTTTTACATGTTTGCAAGAAAAAAAATTAAAACGTTTTTTAGGAGAAAAAAAAATTAAATCTTTTTCACGCAAATTACGAACCGTCTAGCGGGGGAAAAAAGATCGAGGGCGAAAGATGCGAGGTAAATTATAGAGGAACGTAAGAAATAAATTAAAAAACGAGTGTAGAATTGAAACATCAGTTTGTCAGGTAAAACATTAGGTCTTAAGGGGGGGGGGGGGAGAAAACAAAATTGGGGGCTGGGTTGAAATTCCGAATCGGATGATCAGAACGCTCGAAACTTCGGAAGAATACTACCCCGAATGATCAAAACTCCGAAAGAATTTTACGCGAGCAACGAAAACTCCGGAAATCAGAACGCCGTCAAAATAATTTGGCTATGGAAGTTTCAAGAGTTTCGAAATTTTCAATAAATCGACGAATTATTTCAAGAATGTTTTTTTTTATTAAAAAGCGGTTTACGTCAATTTTGAAATTTGTTTAGACAATATTATACGTTCTACATCATAGTGAACTGTCAATTACCAATCTTTAGGTAATAAAACATGAGAAATCAAATTAAATTCACTTAAATAGTAATAACGAAAATACAAGAATAATAAGAACGCCAACAATAATAAAAATAATCTAGACAACAATAACCATAACGAGATAACAATTAATTTAAACATTTATAAAACAAAGGTAACCTTATCAAAAGCAAAAGAAAGTTCAATGAAATAAGAATAATAATGAGGCGAGTACGACAGAATAATATAGAACAGAAAGAGGCAGAGATAGAGAGAAAAAGAGATTCGTTAATTTAGCTGTGTCGTAGTCAAATTTTAGGTGATGAAAAAAAATGACGACAATAAACGGTTGAAAATAAGGATAATTGTAATAAGTTCGTTGTAATAAGGTTACGAGCAACAATGAAAATAATCCAGCCTGCTATGGAGGTAATAAGATATTAACTAGTTAAGACGTGTCAAAATTAAGGTAAATCAGTCAATCAGCCAATTTTAAAGTGCATGTTTTTTTGCTTTTTCTTTTTTAATTATTTTCTATTTTTTTGTCTTTTATTTCAGTTTCTTTTTGTATTATATACTATTTTAGCATTTTTTGTGATTGACTCAATTGTAAAGTACAGGTTATTTTTTGCTTTTTTGTTTTCAATTTTTTTGTCTTTTATTATACTTTCTTTTTGTATTATATACTATTTTTCCATTTTTCGTTTGAGTTTTGTTTGGGTTTGGTTTTTGTTGTTGGGCTTGCTTGGGCTTTTAATTTAATTTTCCGTTACTATTATTCATTTATTTTCCAATTATCCGTTTTTATGGATAAGTAGATAATATCGAACCTGATGAGGCTAAGCAATTTCCGCTTATTGGACCATTATCCCATTTTTCTCGAAATAAAATGGTTTTAGGCAAAAATTGTATGGAACATAAAAGATCAATAGTATCATAGACTATAACTTTCGTAGGGAATATTTTCCTCCAAAATGAATGTTTACTCAAATAAAACAGAAAAACTGTTAAAAAATCAGTTTTCGTGAGTGTTGACCTTGAAAATCAAATTTGCGGGTATTATCAATATGATATTCGTGATTAGCGAGTCAAAATACATAGGTACAGGAAATTTTTAATTAATCAGTATGGGCTTTTCGGCTCTCTCTCTCTCTCTCTCTCTCTATGACTCTCTCCAAGAAGCACACCCGATACAGAATATCCAGAAAGTAAAAAATAAAAAAAACTACCCGGTTGATGAATACGAAGAGGATGCACGAGCGATCGAGACGAAGGACAGAAAAAAATGTGAGGAAGGCGGGTCGGTATCCAGATTGGACGACTTCGAGGCTTCCGCGTTGTTGACTACGAGTGATCCTCGACGAGCTTGAAGCTCAATGGCAAGATCGGATGAGTCTTGGGGGCTGGAGAGAAACAAGCCCGGTGCGACGAGGACGGAAGGGTGACGAGGAACATTGACGGCGACAACGACGACGACGAGGATGCGGAGAGGACAAAACGAGGATGGAAAAAAGCTCTCGAGCGATGAATATTCATCCCTTCGTCTCGCTTGCATTGCCCCGCCGTCACGAAGCTTCTTCCTTTTTTTCTTCCCATGCGAGCGCACGGCTTCGTGTTCTCCAGGCCGGGCGACCCTATTTTTGCGCGGACGAAGGGATGAAATTATGCGCTCTTCCTCGACGGAGAAATCTCGCGGAATTCTTGACAGGGCCACGCGGAATTATCTTATCTTCGAGCGAAAAGTTTTGACGCATCAAATGGAAGACACGGGGAGAGAGAGATAAGATGATGGAACATTCGCAAAAAAAGAACACGGACCTTGTGACAGGTGAAAATCGTGACGAGATGATGCCAAAGTGATTTGCACCATCTGTCATGAGGATTCGTCTCTTTTTAATCAAGATTGAACAACTTTTTTGACGGTTTTGACGTACCTAAAAATTGTCCATTTTTTATAGTGGCTTTCGCTTCGACTGACGAAGAATTATAAATTTTTTCGACGTTTTCTTCGACCGTCAAAGAAGTGTCAAATTGTTCGTTGTGGTTTTTATTTATTGACGGAGAATTATCATATTTTGTTTAACGGTTTGTTTGACTAACAATGTCAAGCGTTTCATAAAAATCATCAGGCATTTTATAAGCCAAAATTCACCAAAAACAGATCAATCACCTTTACAACAATACAACATAAGATATTACCATGTTTAATGAGGAATGACCCGTTTTTAATGAAGATTGAACAACTTTTTACGGTTTTTCTTTGTACCTAAGAATTGTCAATTTTTAATAGTCGTTTTCGGTTTGACTGACGAAGAATTAGAATTTTTTTTTTCGACTTTTTCGCAACTGTCAAATAACTGTCGAATTGTTCGTTACAGTTTTTATTTACTAACGAAGAATTATCATATTTTGTTTAATGGCTTGTTTGACTAACAATGTCAAGCGTTTCATAAAAATCTTCAGGCCTATTATAAGCCAAAATTCACCAAAAACAGATCAATCAGCTTTTTAACAATACAACATAAGATATTACCATCTTTAATGAGGAATGGCCTGTTTTTAATAAAGATTGAAAAACTTTTTACGATTTTTCGTTGTACTCAAGAATGGTCAATTCTTAATAGTCGTTTTCGGTTCGACTGGCGAAGAATTATAATTTTTTGCGACGTTTTCTTCGACTGTCAAAGAAGTGTTAAATTGTTCGTTACGGTTTTTATTTTCTGACGAAGAACTATCATATTTTGTTTAATGGTTTGTTTGACTAACAATGTCAAATCGGTTCATAAAAATCTTCACGCCTTTCATATGCCAAAATTCACGAAAAACCAATCACCTACCTTTTCAACAATACAACATAGGGTATTGCCATCTTTAATGAGGAATTACCCGTTTTTAATAAAGATTGAACAACTTTTTACTGTTTTTCTGTGTACCTACGAATTGTCAATTTTAAATAGTGGTTTTCGGTTTGACTGACGAAGAATTATAATTTTTTTTTTCGACGTTTTCGCAACTGTCAAATAACTGTCGAATTGTTCGTTACAGTTTTTATTTACTGACGAAGAATTATCATATTTTGTTCAACGGTTTATCTGACTAAGAATGTCAAAGCCGTTCCATAAAAATCTTCAAGCCTCTTTATAAGACAAAACTCGCGAGAAACAAATCACTTACCTTTTCAACAATACAGTAGACATAATAGTAGACATGTTTAATCTAAAATTTGTCAACAGAGTGAAAAAGGTTACCAAGGAACGAGCATACAAGGACTTTCAAGCAAACTTCCCAAGTTTGTCCTTTCTGATCTTTTGCTATCGGTACACGCAGGTGCGTTTTACCACAGTCGGTAATCCGACGAACTTTCTGAAAAAATCCATTGTATCGAAGGTAAAGTAGAAATAGAGAAGAACTAGCCAGAAGGAATTCGCATGTACCCACAGACGAGGGAACTTTCCTTACCGACTGCCAGTAAAGATTTCTCTACCTATACAACACGAGGCAACATGCGTTTCGTTCTTATCGATGGTCGATAAGAGGGAAATCTTAAAGACTTACGCTCGTTGTACAATTTTAGCGAAAAAAAATCTGAAAAATAAATTGGACCAAAAAATTTGTCCAACCCTCTCAAGTGTACGGAGTATCGTATATATTGAGTCAACAAATTAATTTCTTGCCTTTTATTATAAATTAAAAACTCTATTTATCCCATACAAAGAAGATTTCACTCAAGAAAAATGTCTCGATCCTTTTTGAGATCATTCAAAATGATAACAACGATTTTATTTATCAGAACGTTTCTGGTATTTCGGTGAATACATTTTTAATTGTACAAAGAAGCTAGAAATTAGTGAAAGAAATTAAACAAACTTTTTAAGAAATCGTGAAATTGAAAGAAACATAGGGAACTGTCAAGAAATTTGAAGAAAATGTTTACAAGGTTGGGAAAGTTGAAGAATAAAAAGGAAATTTTAAAGAAATTAAAGAGCATTAGAGAAATTTGGAGAAAATTGAATAAATGTTCTACAAAAAAGATTTTGCAAAAGAAAATTGTCTGGATAATTTTTGAGTTCATTAAAAATGATTAAGACTATTTCATTTCCCAAAATCTTTCTGGTATTCTGATAAATGAATATTGAACTGTACAAAGAAGCTAGATATAAATTTAAAAAATTTGAAACATTCGAAAATTTAATGACATTCAAAGAAAATTAAGAAAATTAAAGATATTCAAAATAACTTGGAAAATTTTCGAGGAAATTCGAGGAAATTCAAAATAATTCTTAAACTGTTCTACAAGAAAGATTTCGCTTAAAAATGTTGTCTTGATCATTGATTAAGCCTATTTTACTGATGCGGATATTTCTGGTATTTCGATGAATACATTTTGAACTGTCTAGAGGAGCTAGAAATTGATTAAATATTATATATACTATACACACACACACACACACACATATATATATATATGAGATATACAAATCAATTCAAATATATGTAGTGATTAATTTAAACCTGCTATAATCAATTAATCCAAGATGGAATTGATTAACTACCGCATATGTTCAAACGTTGCTTTTTGAAAAGTGAACACGACTGTCCTGAAATACTCCAACTTCTATAAAAACCCTAAAAATATTCAAAAAACGTGGAAGACAAAAAAGTCACAGGACCTTTTTTTTCGACCCCCTGAATTATACTCCGTTGGAAATTATACCCGACCAATTTGTATCAATTGTTTGTTACCATGCTAAAAATAATAATGGCCAGTGGGAAAGACTCACCCGGATAGGTGCAGCCCTGCTCGTCACTTTCGTCGTCACAGTCAACTTTGAAGTCGCAACGTTGAGAATCGTGGATGCACCGGGACACGTCGCACATGAATTCACCGCCTTCGCAGCCTGCCACCAAAACACATTTATTATTCATTTCCACTTTAGCATCCTTCTCGTACACCCGAAATAATCGAACGATCCGACCGTTCGATCGAATCGTCAACTCTGCCAAGACGCAGCGAGAATACACACTTTCGTATGGTGACTGTGAAAAACGATCAGAAAACTGGCTTTTATTTTTTTTTCGCAAGAACGATTCGATATTCTCTGATCGGAGGTATGGCTTCACAGCGTTTTGCCGGAGTTTAAGGGTGTTGGAGCGTTCCAGTTGAGGCAAATGACGGTTTGTCAATGAGATGCAGTCAGAGGCGTGAAAAAACGAGCATTTTCAATAATTTTTTTTTATAGTAATTCAGTTTGTTTTACAAAAGTGGTTACACAGACTTTTTATGATATATTTCACCTTGACCTTTTTGGTATTTTTTTTTGTTAGAATACCAAGCTTCATCATCCCTAAACGTTTTTGAGGGGGAAACTAACCCACAAAGAAAATCGTGTCCCCCGTAATTTAATTCTTTTTCAATTATGCTATAGCGCATTTTTTATCGCTTCACATTAGAAGAATTTTTGAAACTTAAAAAATGTCTTTCCACAGATAAAAAAAAAATACGTGCCTACTAGTTTTCAATGCTTTATCACATATGTGAGTTTTAACAAAATCAACGACGGACACTTAAATGATGTCACTTGTAAGTAGCAAAAAAAAAAAATTACATCGCCCGTAGTGTGAACGTCTCACCCATCTAACTGCATGTGAAGTTGCATACATCAAACTATTTTTTACCTCTGGTGTTTCGCGGAGAAAAAAATAAAAAAGTTCGTAAAGACTCAGTATTATCTAAACATCAACATGTATTTTTTTAAATCTTGCATTGTGGCTAACGCTCCAGCCTCCTTAACCGAGAAATATTATACGATGAAATCATTTTAATCGGCTGATTGCTTATCAAGATAACAATATACGTATCATTAGGGAAATATAAGTTAGTTGAATCACACAAGAAATGAGAATACGTTACAGGATGAAAAAACACATTGCTGGTATCAATTTCCACCTGATGAAAAAAGGATTGGGGTAAAAATTGACGGATTAAACATCCCTGATTATCGGTATACACATATAATTAAACACACACACACACACACACACACACACACACACACACATATGTCAATGATGAGGGATATCAGTAATTTTGATCGTCCAGTTTTTATTCAATATTTCATATATATATATATATATATATATATATATATATATATATATATATATATACATATTAGAGTGATGGAAAAAAATGACGGGCTTTTTATTACGCCGTAAAAATCGTGATCTTAAACAAAAAATAGGAAAATACCGGAAACTAGCTTGCACCATCTTTTAAAATTAATCAACAATTGACTTTACGCAATTTTTTTTCTTTATACTTACATTCTTTGCTATGCCACGATTTTTTCCATCACACTAATGCACGTAATATACAAGTATATAGACTACGGTTAAAACCTGAACCACGGTGTTAGTCGAAATTAGGTTAGGTTTAGCTGAGTTCATTTAAGTTCGTTCGGGTTTGTTGAGTATGTGGGTTGAAGCTGGTTTTTACTAGGGAGAACAAGTATCAATCTAATTTAGTATATATATATATATATATATATATATATATATATATATATATATATATATATATATATATATATATATATATAGGGTGACAACTATACCGTAGTCATGCCGTTTTTAAGGGTCTTGCAAGGCGATTTTGTGACAGATAAATATAATTTTACTGGCTCTGTCAAGTCCTCTTCGAAAAAAAATATTGCGTATTTTTAGAATAAGTAGCATGTGCCAAAAAATCGAGCGTTCTAGAAAAAAAAACCAAATCCGATTTCGAGTACGATAGAATAAAGGGAATTATTATTTGAAAACGAACTACTCCTGAAGAACTTTTATCGTGCACCCCTCTATCGAGAAAAAAATATCAAGGATGCATTTTAAGGCGAAGCAGAATACGTACCACGTGACTTATAAGTGCGCGAGAGATGGCCGAAATTTTTGAACCGAGATTTTTCGAAGATGCATAATATTTAGGGCCCGATAAAATCGTCAAGCTCTGCGTCCGTGAACTCTACAGAGCCTGATGCTTTTGTTATCATAAAAAACTTAACCATCTATGAGAAAACCGGGTTCGAAAATTTGTGAGGTTATGTCGATCTTCTCCATGTCCTTAAAATTAATGAATGGAACTTGATATTACCGAAAAAAAGTTTTTTCACCAGTGTTTCGTATTCGGAATTCAATTATCTTCATTCTACCAAACTCAAAATGGAATTTTTACTTTTTTTCGTAGTGCTCAACTTTTTGTGGCAACTACTAGTCATGACGAAAATACGCTATATTTTTTTTCGAAGAGGACTTGAACAACCACCAAATATCATATTTTTTTCGATCGCATAAGCTTCGCTCCAGGCCCTTAAAAACATGCATTTCGATATGACGAAAAGTTAAATAAATTGCAGACACTTTTGCTCCCAGTCCACGCGCACAGCCGCTGAAAAAGTCAGACATAAACCAGACAGCTTTTTACAGGTTCCATCATACATATTTCCCCAATTGCAATTTTGCCCGAAGAGTAAAAAAAAAACGTTCCCACGAGCGAGTACATTTTGCCCTGAGACGAAAACCGACGTATGGTCAGCATAAAGGGAATTTCGAGCGTGGCGTTTGCACGACTAATAAGTAATTGCATACCAAGCGCGAAGACATGCGAGCTTGCGGATCGTGCAAATTTAGACTGTACAGAAGCCGAAGATATTCAACATACAAAGGAATTTCAAGCCGTTGCTGGCTCCACTGATGCCACCTTGTTAAGGGGGAAGGTACCTTTAGGCGAGGAAAAAATTGCTGATTTTAGGGATTTTTTATTTTGGAAACATTTTTTTACCGTTTTTGAGACTTAGAGTATCTTTTACTACTACTTTTGGCTGTCTCGTGGTATTTTTTTTTAATAATCTTCAAAAATTGCGGATATATCGGAGCTTGCGGATCGTGTAAATTTAAACTGTACGCGCTCTTCAAAACTGGATCTTCTAAACAGCATGTTCTAAACGGCATTTTCGAAACTGGCGTGACGTATAGCTAAAAAACGAATTGACCGAAAATTAGTAAAAAAAAATTAACTAAACCTAATGACCCTGAAATGAACCTAATGAAAATAAATTGAACGTTATGAACCTAAAATGAACCTTACGAACCCAAAATGAACCTTATGAACGTAAATTAAACCTTATGAACCCAAAATGAACCTTATGAACCTAAAATGAACCATATACAACTAAAATGAACCATATAAAACTAAAATGAACCCTCATGAACCTAATTTCTTTTTGAATGGCAAAAAAGTATTTCTTTTTTCAAAATGGAGTTTTTTTTCCGGAAAATTCAATCATTTTGTTTCAAAGCGTACCATTTCGTCAATGAACCTTATGGACCTGAAATGAACCTAATGAACCTAAGTTGAACCTTATGAACCCTGAATGAGCCTTATGAACCTAAAATGAACCGTATGAACCCAAAATGAACCTTATGAACCTAAAATGAACCTAATGGACCCAAAATGAACCTTATGATCATAAAATGGACCTTATGAACCCGAAATGAACCTTATGACCCTAAAATGAACCCAATGGACCCAAAATGAACCTTATAAAGTTAAAGTCAACCGTATGAACCGAAAATGAACCTTGTGATCCTAAAATGAATCTTATGAACTTAAAATGAATCTTATGAACCTAAAGGAACCATGTAAAACTAAAATAAACCCTCATGAACCTAAAATTTTTTTGGAATGGAAAAAAAGTATTAATTTTTTTTCAAAATGGAGTTTTTTTCCGGAAAATTCAATCTTGTTGTTTCAATGCGTACCATTTCATTGATTTTCAAGATTTTTCACTTTTTCTCGGTTCATATTCTGCGTATGAGCGTTAACAAAAGAAAAGTCTTCTTTAGATCTTGTCAGATTAATCCCGTCGACGCCACGTGTCACGCCGTCTGACAACATCCGCCCCGTTTGAAAGACCGTGCTATACCACACCCAGTTTTTAAGCTTAATGTATTTTAGAAAATACCATATAGCAGCCAAAAGTAGTAATGAAACATACCCTGAGTCCTAAAAATATTGGAAAACTTCTTCCTTTAGAAAAAAATCACGAAAATCATGAAAAACAAATAAAATCCAAAATGGTCGGAAAAGGGAGTGGGGAACCCAGGTGAACAGGCCTACCTAGGGGAGGGCATCCTTCCTCGTCAGCGCCGTCGTGGCAATCCCGAATACCGTCGCACTTTTGCAACGAGCAAATGAACCGACTGTTGTCGGTGCAAGCGACGGGATAATCATCGCCGCGGCACTCGGAGCTCGTGGGCCGCGGGCCCAAGGGCGCCTCGGTACTAATCGAACCTGCCGTAGTCTCGACGGACTCAACTTCTATGGGGTCCGTTGGGCTCAAGGTGTACTCCGGACCGATCGTTTCTTCCTCATCGCTTTCTCCGTACGGCGATTCTTTTTTTTGTTCGTTCATCCGTTTTTTGTTGGTTTTTTCCAATATCGACAGAGCAGAAGGGAGGACGAGTCGGAGAAAAATAATTCAAAGAAAATGCCGTGTCACAATTGCGACGAGAATTAAATTAAACGAGAGACACAGAAAGATAAATATTACAATTGATAATGAGAGTGAAAGAAAGTGGCGAAGGCAAAGCGGAATGAATTATGAGAGTGCGCGTTGGCGAGGAAAAAAATAATTGTGATGGTGAATTATGATAAATGAGTGTGGTTATTAACCCTGCGATTGCACACTGGATCATTTTGATCCGATTTTTTCTGCAATGGAGTGTATCGAACAACGGGGCAATCTGTAAGGCCGCGGTGTGGCGCTCGAATGTTCCCCCATTCCTGCTCTGTAGGAGTGGGGGACCGCCACGCCCACTCTATGGGAATGAGGGGCCCCCACTCCAATTCTATAGGAGTGGGGGAACGCCATTCTTACTCTATAACAGTGGGGGTCCCTAACTCGCACTCTATAGGAGTGGGGTTCCCCCACTCGCACTCTATAGGAGTGGGGGTCCCCCACTCCCACTTTATAGGAGTGGGGGAGCCCCACTTACATTCTATTGGAGTGAGGGGCCCCAACCCCCACTTTATAGGTGTGGGGGACGCCCACTCCCACTCTATAGGAGTGGGGGACCACCACTCCCACTCTATAGGCGTGCGGGAACCCCACTCCCACTCTATAGGAGTGGGGTACCCCCACTCCCACTCTATAGGAGTGGAGGACCCCCACTCGCACACTATAGGAGTCGGGAACCCCCACTCGCGTTGTATAGGAGTGGGGTACCCCCACCTCCACTCTATAGGAGTGGGGGGCCCTATGCTCCCTCTATAGGAGTGTGGGGCCCTAGCCCCACTCTATAGGGGTGAGGAAACTACTGTATAGGAGTGTCCACCTGTAGTGTCCACCTGTAGGTGGACACTCGGCCCCCATCCTACATCCTGCTCGTGTACTGAGGACAGCTGTCGAAAAAGGACCCGGGGTCGAATCGACCCCGTTTACGCAGTAGTGCGGTGAAAGGGAAACTTTTTTTTTTCGTGAAATTTGGTGTTTTATTATTCACTACACGTAAGTGAGTTATGATAGAAAATGCTCACAGGTTTTTTTTATTTTGCGCTACTATAGTCAATGATGTATTTAGAATGCCGATCATAAAACTAAAAGCAAGTGTCCGTTATGCAGAAGGGCTATGCGCAACGAGCACCGAATGCGGTAAATGTGTATAATAATCAGTCATTGAAGTAACAAGAACGCGCAAAATATACTTTTTCAACAATAAATTTGTCGAAGGGGTCGACTTTCTTCTTTTTTTACTATTCCGAAAATGCTCAAATTCAACCCTCCGAATAAATATACTTTTTTGAAAGACGGTCGACACTGTCTTATTTTCGTATCTACAAACCTTCCTCTTTAAAAATCGTTGAAGGACTTTTTTTTATATTGAAAAAAATGATGATCTCTTTTGTGCAAATACGTGTTCTTCAACGCATCTCCCACTTGAACGAATGTTTGGGCACTTAATTTTTGTGTTCCTAAAAAAATCAATTTTGGGCCACAAAATTAGGATAATCGACTACAAAAAACGGCTTTACAAAAAAAATGCACGTTTACCGAAATACAACGATCGGAAAAACGTCTGGGGTCGGATCGACCCCATATGCAGTCAGCAGTTCGTGGCGGAAGTGTGCAGTCGAAGGGTTAATATTCTCGTTATTATTGACTTTCCTATTATTATTTTCACTATTTGTTGCAAATAAAATTTAAATTACCAATACAATAGAGCGTGGGCAAAAAGTAGGGAACAAATAGGTCTTTAACGCTTCTACGATGAATTGTTGAATTGACTATTATTTTTATTGTTGTTGTGACTGTCATTTTTGTTGTTTTCATTTGCAGAAAAAATCAAATAAAAATGTTTTTGATATCTCAGGACAGGTGGACGACAGTTCTGTGTACTGATTCATTGATTATTATAATAATTAATATTGTTATGTCAAAAAATAAAATTAAATAGAGTTTTTAATGATAGCAAAAAGTGGGAAAATAATAGTTGCTTATTGAAAATGGGATAAATCGACGTATTTTGTATTATTATTATTATTATTGCTGTTCTTGTTTATTTACACTGTTCGCAAAAAAATTTCAGCGATAGAACCATGAGTTTTAGTCTATTTCTTTCTATTTTTCTTTTTATCTCTAGTAACCTAATTAATAATCACTTAGTAATTTAAGATGACAGTTATATTTACAATCCAGCTATGTACAACGAGCATGCGTGTCAGTTTTTTGAAAAATTTGGCTTCAATGTATGTATTTATGTACAAGTGCGAGGTGAAGTTGAAGCATTTTGATTTTGAAGACTCGCGTGGAATGCAAATGCGAATTCGATGCAATTCTTCGCCCGTGGTTTAGTCCAAGGAGCCAGTGCGACTCAATCGATACTCACAATTTTTCAGATAATTGCGAGATCATTTTTCGCGTTGAAAATTATTTTGAACCCTTTTGAAATGGAATAAGGTGGGCATGTAAAAAGAAGAAACGTCCCTTACAATGGAGCAGAAAAACAAACAAAAAATACGCTTCTAGATCAATGAAAATAAAAACATATTTCTTTCAAATACATCGGACGTTGGGGAGAAAATAAAAAATACGAGATACTACGAGAAAAAAAATCGAAAACATTCGACATTGTGAAAAAAATTAAATATATGGGACATAAGGGGGAAAAGTTAACCATATTCCTTCATTAATTTAATTTATAATGAAGACTAACCAGTTACGAGGAACTGCAACGAACAATGAGAATTGCAAGTAAAAAAATTATCGCATAAAAATTTAGAAACAATTTCCGGAAGAGTCCTAGAACGTCACATGACAGGTTTCCCGTCTTCTCATACCGAAGCTCAAGAAATAATATACAAACATATAAAAATCGTAAAAAAATGCTAAATTGGAGAAAAAAAACGTAAAATATAGTGCGAAAAGTCTTGCGAAAGAAGAATGCGAGAAATATACCATAAATCGTTGATGCGGATCCTGTCACAAAAATGGTCTCGGAAAATAAAAGCAATAAAAAAAGGCGAAAATAAAAATTTGCCCTTAAGCTGTCACGTGTTCGACAGCCGAGTTCCCATGGGCGTGTGCACCAGCCGAGTCACTAGAAATTAGGCACTCGGAAACTCCGTCAGATATTTATTTTGGACAAAAAAAACGACAACAAAAATGTTTACGATTTAATCAACATTTCCTCCAGCTCAGTTTTTTTTCTCAAGCGGAGGTCTCAAACGGATTTCAAGGTCAACTCCGTTTTTCGAACAGGGACACCGTTTGCATCTCATAAAAAAACATGTCCTACGATGACCTTGAGATGACCTTGGTGAAATATTAACGTTTCAATCAAGATTTCCGTTGGCTCAAATTTTTTTTTCTCAAGCGGATGACTCGAACGGATTTTAAGGTCAACTCCGTTTTTCGGACAAGGACACCGTTCGCATCTCGTAAAAAACATGTCCTGCGATGACCTTGAGATGACCTTGGTGAAATGTTAACGTCTCAATCAAAATTTCGGTTGGTCAAGTTTTTTTTGTCAGTCAGCGGTCTCGAACAGATTTCAAGGTCAACTTCATTTTTCGGATACAAACTCCGTTTGCACCTTGTGAGAAAAACATGTCCTACGATGACCTTGAGATGACCTTGGTAAAATGTTAACGTTTCAATCAAGATTTCCGTTGGCTCAGTTTTTTTGCTCAAGCGGAAGTCTCAAACGGATTTCAAGGTCAACTTTACTTTTCAGACAAAAACGCCGTTTGCACCTCGTAAAAAACATGACCTACGATGACCTTGAGATGACCTTGAGATGACATTGAGATGCCCTTGAGATGACCTTGAGATGACCTTGACATGGCCTTAACATTACTTTGGGAAAATAAACAAAATAAAGCCGAAATTTGTTCGAGACGAATAACGATTGCGTTATTTCCGGACATAAATAAATAATTTTCGTTGAGCAACGCGTTCAAAATCTTCTCTTCATTAACCGCATGCGATTTTTTCATGCGTTTTTTTATCGCAGTCCCGTTAGCCACGTCTCGGTCTCCGAGCGTCCAATTTCCAGTGACTCATCAGGTACACACGAATCTCCGAAAATGCCCAGTGTCCATGTCCCTGTATACGTGTTTACCGAAGCTGCGATTTCTGTACTTACGGTTCTCATGAACGGGAACGTTAGTCGGACAGTCAAGTTCGTCGGAACGATCGGGACACTGATATATATTGTCGCAGCGCGAACTCAACGGTACGCAAGTACCGTCGTGACATCTGAGCTCCCTGTGCTCGTCGCACTCGGGCCCGCCTTCCTCTACCGCCGTTCCAGATCCTTCGGTTTATCAGTTCATTCCAACGAAAAAAAGGACCAAAGGACGAAAGAATACGAACATAAACGAGAGAAAAAAAGGCCAAAATCAACGTCAATCGTAAGTTCGGAACGACGGAAAAATGATGCGGAACATCGAACGTGCACATGCGCTTTTGTCATTACTTAACGCACTGTACTTTCTTTACCATTACATACTCCCACGTCCCGATTTCGTTATTTTAATTTTTTAAACATTATTTAAAATTTAAAATAAAAATTTTTACATTTTCATTTTTAAACTTACATTTTTGAATTTTAAGTTTTAAACTTTAATTTCTGAATTTTAATTTTTTAATTTCAATTTTTAAATATTCATTTTCGAATTTTTATTTTTCAATTTTTCAAGTATTTAATTTGTGATTGATCAATTTTTATTTTTTATCTGTAGATGAGAATACACTACGTCATGGAGTGAAACATATGTGCACGAACTTTGCACTGTTGAGATGCAAAAACGGGTCTTTTTGAATTATTATTTCCACGCTTTTATATCATTATGCAAAAACTTTTTTCGTAGCTTTACATTGTGAATCTTTGAATGAGTATTTTCAAAAATGATCAAGGCACGAGATCTGCCGAACGAATTTAAAGGAATGCAGAAATATTACATTTTGTAGAATCGACGATATATTGGACTCGTAATTGTCGAAAAAAACATAAGAGAAGGCCATACGAAAATTAAAAAGTTGGGTCAAAAACTTGGAAAAGTAGAAAAATACGTACGTACGGAGACTTTGGTAATAATATTGATTGTCTCCATAATCTCATTATCTCAAAATAATTGCGTAGTAGAAAAATTCAATATCTCTAGGTCGAATAAGTTATCGAAATTAATTTGAAGTGTGATCGAAGGTTTTGAATAAATTGAAATTGAATATAAGTTACAGAAATTTCATTACAAATTAAACACTTGAAGTGAAGTTTCATAAATACATTAACAAACGAACCAATTATCAATTCGTTGTTTGGAATTATTTTGGAATTCGCAGTTACATTGGGGGTCCTCATACTTTTAGTTTACACACGTATATGTATATAGAGATTTTAATTTAATTAAATTTTGGATTTTTCATTATTTTTCAATTTACTTGATTTAATAATTTTAATTTATTTAATTTATAATTTTTAACTTTTATTATATATATATATAGATTTTAATTTTATCGAACCATCCACGCCAAGTTCTGATGTCTAAAGATTTTTAAATGCTGTCCTATTTCCAAATAGTCTCGTGCATTTCATATATAGTGCACTTGTATCGTAAATTACCATAGCAATTCAATATGTTCAATCATAATAAAATATACTGCTCTGCCATCCATCTTTGCCGAACAATTTTTCCATTTGTTTCTCTTTCTCATTCCACCTTCTCAGAATTGTTTGATATATGTGTGAATACGTGTACATATATATACAAAAGTTCCGACAAGCTTGAAAGAGAACGTGAAATAATTTAAAAATAATTCAACCACTTCCAAGCCTGGCAACATTTTTGAATACGTGTTTGTATATATATTAATATATATTTTCCATTATTTGACGATGTTTTTTAAATTCACAAAGAACGTAAAATAATTGAAAAAGTTATTCGGTTAAAAATTATGGTCAAACGGTCCACGTCACCACGAATGAAAAAATCAGATTGAAATGCAATATTTTATAAACATCTTTTTATTCGTGGTGACGTGGACCGTTTGACCATAATTTTTAGCCGAATATCTTTTTCAATTATTTGACGTTCTTTGCGAATTTAAAAAAACATCGTCAAATTAGGGAATATATATATTAATATATATACAAACACGTTTTCAAAAACTCGGCCAGGCTTGGAAGTAGTTGAATTATTTTTATAATATATATATGAGGTGTTTCACGTGAATCCGGTGGACTTTTTCCCTGATCCCCGTTAATTCGATTTATTTGCTTTTATCTGATTCCATTGACTCTAAAAGACACGCTGATTTTTTATACATTTTTCGAAAGAACCCTTAGTCCAAAAAGATTTTTTTCCGAAAAAAAACGTCCCGATTGAAAAATCTGAAAAAATTCCCAAAAATGCGTGATTATATGTAAACATTTTCAAGCTATCACCCGCAGTGGAAGTATGATTATTTCTGTGCCGAATACGACTTCAATTGCAATTAATACCAAAACTTTTTGACTGCTAACGAAAAAATCATCCTTTCACTGCGGGTGATAGCTTGAGAATTTTAACATATAATCACGCATTTTTGGAATTTTTTTCAGATTTTTAAATCGGGTTGTTTTTTTGGAATTTTTTTTTTTCCTAAGGGTTGTTTCGAAAAATGTAAAAATGTTCAGGGTGTCTTTTAGTCAATGGAATCGCATTTTAAAAAAAATCGAATTAGCGGGGGTCAGAGAAAAAGTTTACCGGATTCACGTGGATGACCTCATATATATTACGTCGCTCAAGAGTGACAGATTATATTTTTAAACGTACACATACAAATCGACAAATATGTGACGAAAGATCGTCCGGGTACCTATACGTATCCATTTATGAGAGGCTGAAAGGGTGACTAGATTACCTTGGAAATTGCGGAACGTGAAGCCCTTCAGGTTAACCGGTATACCGCCCAATGCGTGAGACTGCAATTGCCTCTCGAGAATATTTCGTACTTCGGACTCGTCCCCGAATGTCGAGCCGATGTCGAGGGTCACCTCGGACATGAATGCGTCGTCGGCGAGTGGCCTGAACAATTTATGCTCGTACGTGTCACGAAATCGACGCAAAAGGGCACAACCGATACGGCGTGATTCGTATTGTAAAAATGAGCAAATTAATTATTCAGAAAGGAAGGGGTCTCCTCACTTTGGACGATCAAAAAGGCTATTTTCATGATTTTTTTTTTCATCGGTTTATATTATAGATATTGATATAAAAGTTGCTCCACCTAATAAAAACACTTTCGAAATACATTAGAAAAAATATTATTTATTTAAGCCACTTATTTATAGACGGAAATGGGAGTTCAAAAAATGTCATTGAAAAATTGTAGGTCTGCGCTGTTGATGAAATCTTGGTGATTGATCATCCGAAACAAAATAATCAAATGGTCTTAGATTCAGTTTGATAATGGCTATAGCGCATATCATACGATTTTTTATGTATGATAAAATAATAAAATGGCGGAGATTTAAAAAAAAAACAAAAAAACGTGTTTCTTCACTGTTTTTGGCAAAAAAGTGAATATCAAAATATGAAAAATCCTTGATATGCGCTGTAGCTATGGTTAAAAAGAATATGTGGTGAAAATTTCATGACGATCGGTTCAGTAGTTTCGGAGATTTTATCAACAGGCTGTCGAAAAACGTTGTTTCGAGAAAAAAGCGTTTAAAGTTTGTTCGATTTACATAGATACATGAAAAAAAACATTTTTTGATGCATTTCGAAAGTGTATTTATTAAGTGTAATAATTTAGATATCAATATCTACAATATAAACCTATCGAAAATTCATCAAAATAGCCTTTTTAGCGTCTAAAGTTAGAGGACCCCTTAATATAATAGTAAAATTGAAAAGGAATGAGAGAAATATTGGGGAATATTAATCGATGAATTAATAATTGCCTCAGATAGCGATCGTGAAGAAGGAAAGGTAGCAGGGTTCGAAAATGGGCCGAAAAGGGTGGACAAAAATTTTTAAAAACTTCTCAAATTAATTTTTCGTGTAAATATTTGGAGCACTGGAAAATATTGTTAGCTTCATTTATTCCAATTATTTCAAGAGAAAAATCTAGAGATTAAAATGGGCGAGAGAAAAAATTGCTGGGGCATCGAATCAAACGAAAAAAATATATATATTTTATTGCAATAACACGGAGACGAAACTCACGAGATTTTGACGACGTTGGCAAAGTGATCGTAGTCGGGGATCTTTTGGCGATAAAGCTCCTTGATCCCTCTGGCGAGGCTCTCCGACAATTCTTTAAACTCTTCGCTGTTTCTGTCGGTGTAATTCTTGTCGAAGGGCTCGAGAACGGTCAGCGTGACCCTATAAAAGCCTGAGCAAAAAATCAACCGACCATAGCTGATTAGTCTTGTTCAGATCCGAAAGACAATGCACACGACCGTGGGTCAAGGCCTTGGGCCACAGTGACGGGTATAAAATCACGTGCCAATTTAACAATTTTTTTTCGTATGAAAATGTGATTCACTCATAAAATTAATTACACATCTATTTAGTATGAATATCAAGCTGTTAGAAAATATATATTTTTTTTCAATGTACAAAATGGCCTACTACTCGACACTTCTCGAAACAGCTTTTTTCCAATTGGTGTGAAAAATAACTTTAACAATTTTCACTCGGTTTACTTAAAATTTAAAAGTTATCTTCCTAATTGCATTTCGCAGAGAAGTACGTACGGAATTTCTGATCAATCGAAAACTTTTCATTTTATGAGCAGTTTATGAGTAGTTATAACGAAAAGTTTCACGGAAAATTCATTTTACGTCTCTAGATATTCTAATGTAGATGGACGAGAATTTTTGTTTTTTGTTTTAGGTAAAAAATTAGGGATGCTAAATGTCACGCCGTGGAGCGCCCAAAAAAAAAGATAACAAAAGAAAATATTAGTAGTCGGTCATTTTGTACATCGAAAAAAAAAAAAAATTCCTAACAGCTTGATATTCGTACTAAATAGATGTGTAATTAATTTTATGAGTGAATCACTTTTTCATACAAAATTTTTTTATTAAATTCGCACATGATTTTATACCCGTTACTGTGGCCTAGGGCCTTAAACATTTATACAGGTTATGTTCACGTGTCGATTTTTTTTCTCGATCGATAGAGGTGATCCGAAACTTGAACTTTATCTCATGACGATTTTTTCGGCACCGAAATTAGCCGTCTTTGTTGAACGATTTTATAGTGGAATTCTCTCGTAGCTGGGTAGTGCGCATTAAGGGGGCCACATAAGCTTAACATTTACAAAAATAAGGTTTTTTTTATCGCATGGTTTCATAGCCAAGCATCTTAAGGGGGCGTTCAAGCGAGGACAAAAATTGCTGATTTTCATGATTTTTTTTTTTTTTGAAGCAAGATTTCTACACGATTTTTGAGATATGGGGTATGTTTTGTTACTACTTTTGACTATTACATGGTATTTCTTATTTTATTAATGTTTAAAAATGGCGGAGATATGGCACGGTCTTCTAAACTAGATTCTCAAAACTGGCGTGACGTATAGCTAAAAAACTAATGGACTCTGATGAAATTTGGTATCAATCTTTCGAACCTTATTATCTAAAGAATGACCCTTAATGTTTTCGAAAATTAGTTGTAAAAAAACGTATTTTTTAGATGCAAAAATTTGCCAATTTTTTTTGAGAATTCAATCGTTGTGTTTCAAAGCGTGCCATTTCATCGAATTTCAACATTTCTCACTTTTTCTTGGTTCATATTCTGCGTATGACTGTTAATGAGAGAAAAATCTCTGTGCGATTTTTTATCAGATTAATTCCGCCGACGCTACGTGTCACGCCGTACGACAAAATCCGTCGCAACCCGTTTAGAAGACCGTGCCATGCATTTGCCATTTTCGAAGGCAAATAAAAAATACCACGTAATAGCGAAAAGTAGTAATGAAACATATCCTAAGTCTCGAAAATGGTGAGAAAAACTCTATTAAAAAAAATCATGAAAATTACCCATTTTTCCGCGTCTAAAGGTATATTTGCCCCTTAACCTTAATTTAAAACGGAAATTTGCTGAAAATTTAAAAAATTGACCGAATTATGACTGAAATGGATTTACACAAGAAAGTCCAAACTTACGAGCTTGGCCAACGGAGCGCGTGGGTTCTGTGATCCAGCCATCATCGTCGATGGCACTTCCTTCTTCCTCGCCGGATCCGGCAAGATCCTCGTCGTCCGTTTGACCAGCCGCGAATGATTCGATTCTCTCGGAGAGCTGTAAGACGATTGTATTTTTTGTTTGCGAGCGACAATTCTTTTATATACATATATATACAACGCGTAAATTTTGAAGCAGTTTTCAAAATAAAATGTTCAGAGCAATAATAGGACACCTGACGTATATACTTTCCTAAATATTTAATTTAAAAATATTTTAATAACGATTTTTATGAAATAATAATTAAAATTAAAAAATTATGTGTATGTATAAACATATGCTTTGTAAAAATTAAATTTTTGTAGTATTTATCATTATTAGGATATTTGCAAGGTTCACATACATAATTATATAATAATATTATTGATAATTATTGTACCATTATATAATAATATTCTATAATATAATACAATTATTGATTATAGTATTTATATCAAATAATTTCACCTAATATACCCTGTTATTAGATAATTATATTATCATTGTAATACTATTGACATAAACCCACACATTTCAATAATTAAATTATATAAATATATATACGGATATACACAAACACATATAGATATACAGGGTGGACCATTAAACGTGACCACCCCAAATATCTCAGTTGCCTTTGGAGTAACGAAAAAAATGTAAAAAGTTAATTTTATTTATTTCAAAGGGCTTATATATTGGATTATAAAAATTCATTTTTGTCAAGGTCGTAGTTTCTGCGTTATCAAAGCCATCAATGGTTTTTCAAATGGAAACATGTTTTTTTTTATTGAGTCGTTGTAGCTGATATTCAGACGAATCCAATGACCTATGATATCACGACCTTGAAATGATTTTTGCACCAAAATATTTTATTCTATATATATATAGAAGAAAATATTTTTGTGTAAAATTATTTCAAGGTCATGATATCATAAGTCATATATATATTATATATATATTATATATATAGAATAAAATATTTTGGTGAAAAATCATTTCAAGTTCAAGTCATCATAGGTCATTGGATTCGTCTGAATATCAGCTACGAATTTATATATATATATATATATATATATTTGTCCTATTTCTGGTTAAAAAATCTGCATTGGAAATTGCATTTCAATGCAAATGCAGTGTATATATAAATAGAGGCACACATTTATATAAAAAATCGTTATACTTACATCATTTTCCGCTGAGGTGTTGCCACTGTCAATGGTATTTTCTTCACCGCTCGCGCGGGCCTTTCGATCCCTCAAGTTTTGGACGTACGTATTACCAGTGTGCTGGGCCGTTTTCGTCTTCGTCGCCGACGGATGCCGGCGGGTAGACGATTCCGTCGTTTCGCTTTCCACTGGAAAGGAATCTGACGTCGAATCAGTTATTATTATTAATAACTATAACTACTAATAACTTTTTATTATATTAATTAATCAATTAATTATTCATTTATAATTTATTATTAATAACAGTTGTTAGTTATTACTATTATAAAAAAATATTGAAAAAGCGAAAATTGGAAATTCTAGAGCAAAAGTTTGAGTCGGGTTACCTTGAGATGGTTTGTCGGTGGATGCTTTTGGACTCGACGGAGCGAGCCAGTCCCAGAATCCTCGCTTGACCCTTTCGAAGATCGACGGATCTTTCTGTTTTTGGATCAGCGGTACCTCGATCGCCGAATTTCTCCCATCTTGATCGAAAACTAAATCGTCGGCCTGAAATAAATTCCGAAAAAACCATGACATCAGTCAATTGGAGAATATTAATGTCCTTCATCAATGAGGAATAATTTTTTTCATTACTCGATGGCGTATGATCAAAATTGAAAAATAATACGTATCAATTGTGGCTCGAGAGAATTCTAAAAAAAAATCGGTACATTGAATGAATTTTAACGAATTTTTTTCATTGGGATTTTTGAGAACTTTAAATTGAGCTGTCATCGTCCGATGTGAGTCATATTATTAACTCATCTGGATGGCGAGTAGACCATTGGACTTTCGGACAACGTAGTGTTACGCGCTGTGCGAAATATCGATAAGCGTATTTATCTACTCGCGTTCTTCGCGCACCTCACTTTAATTGAAATTCCGCCGAATTTTTATCTCACATCCCCACGTACCTGACGCGTAATCGAAATCGTTCATTGATGGCAAACGTTTAATAATAGCGTAATAGGAATTAAAGAGTAATATCTGTGTGCACAAATACAGGGCAATAGGAAGGTAAATCGAAAGCCTTAAGGGGGTAATAGGTCACCTCCTTAGGAACATATCTAACTTAGGTTACCTTAGTCCAAAGTCTAATCATCTCGAGCTATCGTGCTGTGATTTTTTGAAAATTTTCCGAAATTAGGTACTAACTCGTTTTTTGACAATTTTTTTTCATGTTGATTTTTAATTTCATTTTAATATCATTTTCATTTCGTTTTCATTTCATTTTCATTTCATTTTCATTTCATTTTCATTTCATTTTCATTTCATTTTCATTTCATTTTCATTTCATTTTCATTTTCATTTCATTTTCATTTCATTTTCATTTCATTTTCATTTCATTTTCATTTCATTTTCATTTCATTTTCATTTTCATTTTCATTTCATTTTCATTTCATTTCCATTTCATTTCCATTTCATTTTCATTTCATTTTCATTTCATTTTCATTTCATTTTCATTTCATTTTCATTTCATTTTCATTTCATTTTCATTTCATTTTCATTTCATTTTCATTTCATTTTCATTTCATTTTCATTTCATTTTCATTTCATTTTCATTTCATTTTCATTTCATTTTCATTTCATTTTCATTTCATTTTCATTTCATTTTCATTTCATTTTCATTTCATTTTCATTTCATTTTCATTTCATTTTCATTTCATTTTCATTTCATTTTCATTTCATTTTCATTTCATTTTCATTTCATTTTCATTTCATTTTCATTTCATTTTCATTTCACTTTCATTTCACTTTCATTTCATTTTCATTTCATTTTCATTTCATTTTCATTTCATTTTCATTTCATTTTCATTTCATTTTCATTTCATTTTCATTTCATTTTCATTTCATTTTCATTTCATTTTCATTTCATTTTCATTTCATTTTCATTTCATTTTCATTTCATTTTCATTTCATTTTCATTTCATTTTCATTTCATTTTCATTTCATTTTCATTTCATTTTCATTTCATTTTCATTTCATTTTCATTTCATTTTCATTTCATTTTCATTTCATTTTCATTTCATTTTCATTTCATTTTCATTTCATTTTCATTTCATTTTCATTTCATTTTCATTTCATTTTCATTTCATTTTCATTTCATTTTCATTTCATTTTCATTTCATTTTCATTTCATTTTCATTTCATTTTCATTTCATTTTCATTTCATTTTCATTTCATTTTCATTTCATTTTCATTTCATTTTCATTTCATTTTCATTTCATTTTCATTTCATTTTCATTTCATTTTCATTTCATTTTCATTTCATTTTCATTTCATTTTCATTTCATTTTCATTTCATTTTCATTTCATTTTCATTTCATTTTCATTTCATTTTCATTTCATTTTCATTTCATTTTCATTTCATTTTCATTTCATTTTCATTTCATTTTCATTTCATTTTCATTTCATTTTCATTTCATTTTCATTTCATTTTCATTTCATTTTCATTTCATTTTCATTTCATTTTCATTTCATTTTCATTTCATTTTCATTTCATTTTCATTTCATTTTCATTTCATTTTCATTTCATTTTCATTTCATTTTCATTTCATTTTCATTTCATTTTCATTTCATTTTCATTTCATTTTCATTTCATTTTCATTTCATTTTCATTTCATTTTCATTTCATTTTCATTTCATTTTCATTTCATTTTCATTTCATTTTCATTTCATTTTCATTTCATTTTCATTTCATTTTCATTTCATTTTCATTTCATTTTCATTTCATTTTCATTTCATTTTCATTTCATTTTCATTTCATTTTCATTTCATTTTCATTTCATTTTCATTTCATTTTCATTTCATTTTCATTTCATTTTCATTTCATTTTCATTTCATTTTCATTTCATTTTCATTTCATTTTCATTTCATTTTCATTTCATTTTCATTTCATTTTCATTTCATTTTCATTTCATTTTCATTTCATTTTCATTTCATTTTCATTTCATTTTCATTTCATTTTCATTTCATTGTCATTTCATTTTCATTTCATTTTCATTTCATTTTCATTTCATTTTCATTTCATTTTCATTTCATTTTCATTTCATTTCATTTTCATTTCATTTTCATTTCATTTTCATTTCATTTTCATTTCATTTCATTTTCATTTCATTTTCATTTCATTTTCATTTCATTTTCATTTCATTTTCATTTCATTTTCATTTCATTTTCATTTCATTTCATTTTCATTTCATTTTCATTTCATTTTCATTTCATTTTCATTTCATTTTCATTTCATTTTCATTTCATTTTCATTTCATTTTCATTTTCATTTTCATTTTCATTTTCATTTTCATTTTCATTTTCATTTAATTTTCATTTCATTTCCATTTCATTTTCATTTCATTTTCATTTCATTTTCATTTCATTTTCATTTCATAATTCATTTTCATTTTTTGCCAACTCTTTAACTATTCAACACGTCCCATTTACTTAGTTGTGTGGATACAGATGATTGTATTGGTGTTTGTCGATTAAATACACATTAAGCTAAGACGCAAAAAAGTTTTTAGTTAGCAATTATTGTCTGTTTGAACATTATGAACGAGTTGGTATCCAATTTTGCAAAAGTTTCCAAAAATCATACTTACCATTATAACTTGAAATCCTTAGACTTTGGATTAATGTAACGTAGGTTGGATATGTTCCTAAAGAGGAGACGCCCCCTTAATGCTTTCCATCGGATTACCCCCTTAATGCTTTCCATCGACCTCTCCAACACGCTGTATATATATGTATATATCTGGTCTCACTATCATATTCCATCCCTACTTCAATTTCCACCCGACAAAACGCATCTAAACCCTAAAACTCTGCCCTGAAAACTTAAACTAAGCCGAAATATTTCGAAACTATTCCTCCCAAATCACGAGAAGTGGCCAAGTCCGACAATCTCATATTTCAGCAATTCCACTCAATTTCGTTAGCAATAACGTTCAGCAATCCACTCAATAGCGCATGCAACATTTCATTAAAAAGCCCTTAACCGTTTAATCGGAAAAGGATAATGAACCTAAACGAACGAAAAACACATTGCAGTTTTATACAGTAGCAAAAAAGTAAATGGACAGGCACAGGGTCTAAGAAACATATCACATATGATATATAGAAATATATATATTATACGCAGATATTATATAGATCGCGATGTTTCGCCGCTGATGGCTGGCGCGAGGAGTATTCTCACGTGCCCCTCATAAAGAACCAATTCCCACCTAAACACGCGATATAAATTCAGGATCGAATGGAGCCGTTCCGCGTGAGCGTGGGCTCAAGATGTCGTGATTCGTAAATCGTTGAGGATGGCGATATGCCTGCAAACTGGCCGCGATCCCTTCCGTCAGTGTCCACATACAACACCCACATATACACACACACACATACGTTTATATATATATATATTCGCAGAAGGGATCGCGGCCAGTCTGCAGACGTTTGGTATCATATATATATACGCACAAATACAGGGTGTCCCGTTATCAATGGATAATCCTGCAACTGTCGATACTTCAGATAATGTCCTACTATATGCTGGTATTTCAGTTCTGTAAAAGTCCAACGGTTTTCGAGGACAAAAATCTTCTTCTCTTGCTTTTTCCCATGCCATTTCTACAAATGATAACTTTTTTGACCCAGTTTTTTAAAAAATACTCTCGGTTACTTGTTCTATCTAGAAAAGTCTTCTTTTTAACCTTCAATGTGAAGGAAACTTTGTGAAAAAAGATCTTATGCAGAATTTTCATACAGATCAATTCGACCGTCACACTTTGATAGCCTACGGTGTAAAAAAAAGTGTACTATGCATATCGTGCCAATAGCTTAAAAAAGTTGCTTAGTTATTGTCGATTCGTATCATTTGTAGAAGTGGAATGCGAAAAACCAAAAGCAGATGATTTTTTTTTCGCAAAGTATAATAACAAAGCCCAAAATGTCGAAAACCGTGGGACTTTTACTAAACTGAAATTGCAGCATATAGTAGAACGTGATTTGACCTTTCGACAGTTGCAGGGTTATTCATTCACAACAGGACACCCTGTATATATATATAAGGGCATTGGCAGAAAGGTTTCACGACCAGTTTGAAGGCGTACCATCGCCCTTGATGGCACATACACACACCCACACCTACACGCGCGCGCACACACACGCACACACACACACACACACGCACGCACACACACACACGAATTTATCAAAATCAACGATTTTTTTTCTATACGTTACGAACCGTCCTCTAAATAGCCAGATGTGCCGATCAGCATCGTTACCTGGATACAACGGCCCAACATGTATTTTTCCCAACACACACACACACACACACACACACACACACACACACACACACACACACACACACACACACACACACACACACACACACACACACACACACACACACACACACACACACACACACACACACACACACACACACACACACACACACACACACACACACACACACACACACACACACACACACACACACACACACACACACACACACACACACACACACACACACACACACACACACACACACACACACACACACACACACACACACACACACACACACACACACACACACACACACACACACACACACACACACACACACACACACACACACACACACACACACACACACACACACACACACACACACACACACACACACACACACACACACACACACACACACACACACACACACACACACACACACACACACACACACACACACACACACACACACACACACACACACACACACACACACACACACACACACACACACACACACACACACACACACACACACACACACACACACACACACACACACACACACACACACACACACACACGCACGCACGCCCGTGTGTGTGTGTGTGCATGTGTGTGTGTGTGTATTATGCACTTACGTTTATACCTCTTGGTCGAGAGGGTCAACGACGTGGCGAACGTCTCGTGCATGGACACGAGAGATCTTCGCGAACGAGAAACGTGATCGCGCGGGACTGCTCGAACGACAACGACGCGACGAGAAAGAATAGGAAATAAAAAGTAAGACATCGGAGTTTGTTGTCGCTGACAGCGCCATTTTGGTGACTCGGGCACGGACGCCATTTCGTGCTCTCGTATTGCCGTATGAACGCGCGAGGAAAAAAAATGCCCCTCTGCCCGGCCACGTGTGTACACGTATACGTGAGTATCACTGGGTGAATGGCGAGCCAGGCAAGCCCGAAGATGCGTTGCATGCATTTTTCAATTCTCAGTCTTGTGCTTGGCTGTTCGCGCGAGCATTGTGGATGCGTAGATTACAATGTGCTTGGAAGGATATTTCATTGCATAAGGCTATGTCATGTGAATGTATGTGCCACGACGTATGTGTAACGTAGCAATTACCTGCATGTGAGATGCTTCATCCGCCGCGATCGTGATATTCTCGTATTTCGCCGATTCGGCAGCCCCATGAGCTCGAGTTGTGTCGCGTTGCATATACAGGGTGAAGCACATCAAGTGTTACAGAGCAATAGCATTGAAACTATTGATCATATGCAAAAATGTTTCGGACGAAAGTTTCAAAGTTTGTCGGTGGAGGCGCTGATGCTACGTCAAGGTCAACTCCACTTTTTCAAACGGAACCATGTATTTCTTTTCGATGACATTATTACCGATTTTAAGACAAATTCAGTGATCTACAACACAAGGTCATTCTAGTCACGCAAAGTATGAAAATAGTCGAAAAATGGAAAAATATCGGAATAATCACTTTCAAAGGATCCACTAACCTTGGTTTGGGTCTACCTACAGGAGATGCTCGAAATGATAACCCTTGACTTGTAAGCACTTGTTAATTCGCTGATGAAAAAACCGTCTAACTTCAGCCAACATTTGTGGTGGAATTTCGGTACATGCTCGGCGTATTCGTTCTTTCGTGTCGTCAGACGTGGTAGGTGCTACAGCCGTTGAGCGTTCTTTGACAAAACCCCATAAAAAGTAATCCGGTGATGTTAGATCTGGGGAAAAAGGTGGGCCATGCTAGAGGGCCGCCTCGTCGCATACAAATCTTGGGCGTTTCGGTAATGTTTGCGGCATTCCCCCAGCACCATCAACATATCAAAAGATTCTTGAAAATAGTTCATTTTCGCGATCCGATGTACTCACGTTAGAAGGTAATGCGCGACTAACTGATATGTGAACAGAAAGTGCGTACTTGCTGCCGAAAAGAAACATTGGTATCGTAAAAAATGAAAACAGCGGTCAAACAAGTGCTTACAAGTCGAGGGTCATCACTTCGAGCATCTTCTGTAGGAGAGACTCCGATATTTGTCGATTTTTCGATTATTTTCATACTTTGCGTGACTAGAATGACGTTGTGTTGTAGGTCGCTGAATTCGTCTTAAAATGGGTAATAATGTCATCGAAAAAAATACACGGTTCCATTTGAAAAAGTGGAGTTGACCTTGACGTAGCTTCAGCGCCACGACTGATAAAAAAATAGGTTGGTCCAGTATGACGGCCTTCTCGAACACTGAAACTTATGTCTGAAACATTTTTGGATATGATCAATAGTTTGAGTGCTATTGCTCTGTAACACTTTATGCGCCTCACCCTGTATACATGCTTCGATATATACAGGGTGTCCCTTTTATCTCTGCCACTCGAAATAGCTCGGTAGTTATCGACGTCACAAAAAAATATTCCAGACAAAAGTTGTATGGTGTGAAGGGGGCCATCAAACGCGACCAATTTTTTTTTTCCGATGAAGGCGCTGACGCACGGTAAAGGTCACCTCGATTTTTGTAAATGGAATGGTAAATTTTTTTTCAACCATCTTGTGGAGCAACTCAAGCCGCATAAAAACCATCGGGGGTCGAAGTTGTTCAAGGTCATTCAAGGTCAGCATCGATTATACAAATCTAACTATCTCGGATCATTACCAAATACTTGGTACTGGTCCGAGATATTTAGACTTGTATTTCATTCCAATAGCTGACCTTGAATGACCTTGAACGACTTTGACCCCGAATGTTTTTTATGCGGCATGAGGTGCTCCACAATATGGTTGACAAAGAAATATACCATTCCACTTAAAAAAGTGGAGGTGACCTTCACTGTGCGTCAGCGCCTCCACCGAAATAAAACAAATTGGTCGCATTTCATGGGCCCCTTCACACCGTACAACTTTTTTCTGGAACATTTTTTTGTGACGTCGTTAACTACCGACTTATTTCGGGTGGTAGAAAGAATTATAATTTTCGTTCTCATAATTCACACATACACACACATACCCTATATATATATATAAAATATCACGGTGAAAAATAAATTAAGTGTATTCGGACAGCGGGACTTCGCGGTAACCGGAAGTGGGGACGGAAAATTTTGGTAAAGCGACGTCGAGGCAAGAGATTTGGCAATAGCGGGTGTCCCAGAGCCACGCGAGCGGAATACGAATCCACGATAGACGTCTCCGGAATGAGAAAAAAAGGCTTTGGTGGATTGAAGAATACATTCCCTAGTGTGTATTCATATATGTATATACATGGATATATATTCGTGGACCAAACTACGGATGGAAGTTTCTCTCTCTCTCTCTCTCTCTCTCTCTCTCTTTCGATATCTCTATACATATATAGAGATGTATATGTATCTCTCTATACATATATAGAGATTTCGCCCGGGCGAAAATACGACCACTATATTCAGTGTGTCGTCGATCGTTCTCTCCATTTCGACCGAAATTCCGACGAGGATCTTCGAACGAAAAACAAACAACGAAATCAACTTAAAATGAAAGGATTCGCCGAACCGAGCGTGAGGGATGAACATCCATACAGATATTTGAATCTGGCCGCGACCTCAAAATGTTTTTCACGTATGCAAAAAATGATGCGTCATAGTTGTGACCACGAGCATGAGAAAAGAAGGACGAAAAATGGTGTTATAGTGTTTGGGATTAAGGGCCTACATCTGCCTAGGTAGATGAAAGCATTTTCAAACACGTATCAAAAATATCTTTGCTATATTCAAGTGCTATATTTATTATATTTCATTTATTATGAATATCATAAGCAGTACTATATTTTAGGCAGTAACCATGACTATAAAACATTGTCGTCCCCTCAAGGAAATATAAAATAAGGTTGAAATATGGTTGAAGTTACCATACATTTCTCTCAGTGTCAGTGTACCAATAATTAATATTTTCCCAACCAAAAACGTTAAAGCACGTTTTCTCGTAATTTCGTTTTCGTGATTCTTTAAAATCGGCAAGCGTGATAGCAAAAGAACGATTTGACCCATCGACCCAAACCAAAGTTCATTCTCCAGATTATTAAAAACCATTCTAAACGAACTCAAAACATTCATAAAAAAATCAGTTTATACTATTTTTGTTGCACGAAGAAAAAAAAATAGTAAAAATCGTCACTTTATTGTTCAAGCTCGAAAATTGATATGGTTTCACGGTTTTTTCTGGGGTTTTTTTAGTTCATCGACAATAAAAATATATGTCAATTAAAAATATTGTAGTTTTTGCGTTCCAGGCAAGAATTAAGTACACCATCTTTCCCGCCAGTTCGAGACTCCAGCGGCGAGGCACTTCTATGGTCAATTTAATACTACGCCATTTTGCGACAATTAGTTAATAAAAAAAAAACATTGTACTCTCTACATGTGTGTTAAAGTGCAATAAAATTTTCAGGAAGGTCTGTTGATTCTTTCTTTATAAAAAAAAATCATCAAAAATTACCTTTTGAGGCCTTTGCACCAGACGACTGCCATAATTCGTGCGGGGAGAGACTTTTACGTGTACGTAACAATGTTGCGTAACATTGATTTCTCTGGTGCGATATTTTAACGAGTATACAAGGGAGGGGGGGGGGGGGGCTTATTGAAGCAGTCGTGTTATTGTCGCGAATTTACCGAGCACGCTGTAATCTTTAATGCGCAGAGTAAGGCGGGTTCATTAAACTCGTTACTCGGCACGCGGAGACGTTCGCCAACCCAAATATTTGCAATCGCGCCAGGACAACCGCGTCATCGTGGCACAGTGCACCCAGAAAGAAGATTCACTTTAATCGACCCTATTCGTGTACTTTTTGGTGGAATTTAACACGTTTGTGTATGTTTATATTTTATACTCGTTTCAATGATTATGTAATGATCATTTTTTAAACTCATTAAAATAATTAATTGATGATTCGAGTCATCAATTATTCATTTAGGTAATTAAATACTCATTCAAATCATCGATCGATCATTTAAATTATCAAATTATCATGCACATCATTAATTGATCATTTGAATCGTTAAATAATCTTCCAAATGATCATTTGAATCATCGAATAATTATGCAAACCATTTATTGATCATCTAAACAATTCAATAATCGCCCGAATGATCTATTTATCATTTAAATCGTTACATTATCATCCAGACAATCAATTGGACATTTGAATCATTAAGTAATCATGCAAATTGTCAATCGATAATTTAAATCATTAAATAATCATCCTACTTATCAAATCATTATTTGAATAATTAAATAATCATTCACCATGGATCATTTGAATCATTAAATTATTATTCAACTAATAAATTCATCGTTTGAGTCATTAAATAATCATCCAAATAATCAATTGATTATTTATATAATTAAATTAGTATCCAAATAATCGTCTTCAATCCTTCAATAATCAAGTAATGGTCATTCGAATCATTAATCAATTTTTGTCAAATACAACATTTCTCCCCTTGATTTTAATATTTTGTTAATATTATATCAATTATTTATTTGAATCACGGTTCATTTGAAACCGGTTTATAATCGGGAATTATCTCTGCTCTTATTTAATTTACACCTGCATGTAAAAACTTACCTTACAACTGCATGTGTGGCTCGAAAATTAATTACGTCGAGATTTATTCATTACCAAACAAAAATACTTATCCCAAAGAAAAAAGAAACGTTTTCCATAAACAGCGCCAAGATACCTGAACGTGTGCGGAGAAATAATTATAAATATATCGGCAATAGACTTCCCTTGAATTAACGGGCAGGTTTTGTTCCAAAGGACGCAAATACGTGTGAACAAAAAAAATCGAATTGTCCTCTAACTGAGTGATCGTATCGAGAGATTAAGCGAAGGAGTTTTCGTTTAAAATATTATTGTAAATAAATTTAGTAACCATGAGCAATATATAATGAACAATGATAAAAAATAATAATGAAATAGAAAAAAAATAATAATCAATAAGACATAATATACTATATATGATGTACAAATAATGTAAAAAATAATAATAGATTAGAAAAAATAAATAGTAATAAACAATAATACATAATATGCTATATGTGATATACAAATAATTTTAAAAAATGATATAAATTGGGGAAAAATAAAATAAAAACATCAACACAATAAACCCCAAAGAAATGCAATAAATTCAGGCCCAGTAGACCATCCCTGATCGAACAGGCTGCCAAAAAATACTAATTTATGCGGCGTTCCAGATACTTTTAAATTTGGGTAAAAAAAATTTCCCCAAAAGGTCATTAGCCTCAAGAGATCGTATAATATTAAACGCAAATTTCGAAGACAGTTCTCGATAACGTGCAGCGCAAAACTTCAGCCCTGCAAGGGCAAAACGGTCGGTGAGCTGAAACTCGCGAAGGCTTTTGCGGATTGGGTAAAAATTGTGTTGCTGTTTTTTTCAAAAGTTTCAAAGCTTCGCGGTTGTCCCGCTAATCTCAATGTTTACAGCCTCCAAGGGTGGGAGTAAGGAAGAAGGGAGAAAGGAGGGCGCGAGAGAGAAGGCAGACAAGGGTGGAGAAATAGGGGACGAGTGTTTTGGACAGCCAAGACGTTGGACGATCAAGAAGAAGAGGAGAAGCAGCTTTTGGTAGCCTGTACCGGTAACTTTGTTATTCCGTACAAGTTTTACGCGGGATTTCGACGCTAAGTCCACTCCATGATCCTTCCGTGGCAACTACGTGCACCGTACTTCGGAAAAACAGGCAACTCCCTCTCGAACTCGTGGCCCCTCATCTTCCCTCATCCCCCCCACCTTTCTTGGCTTCCGTCGCAAACGGTCCGAAATCCTCGAGATGCATGGCAAATACGTGTTTACGATGTACAAGTGCGTTGCGGTAACATGACGTCACCATTATTTTCTACGCTAGTGGAAAATTCGTCCTCGCGACGAAGTATCAGTGGAAACGTCATTATTGGGTCAGACGCGCGCGAAAGTGCACATGACGCAACGGCGCGTGCAAGTCGAGGACAAAAGAGAGATCACGTTTGCCTGCACGCCTGAAGGGGTTAAGTGGGTTTGAAAATAAGAAAAAAGGTTTATCATAAAAAAACTTTTTTTTTGAAAATGAAAAAAAAAATCATTTTTTTCTGAAAATTAAAAATAAAACATTTTTTTTTGAAAATTAAAAATAAAACATTTTTTTTTGAAAATGAAAAAACTTTTTTTTGAAAACGAAGAAAAAAAACTTCTTTTTTGAAAATTAAAAAAAAACATTTTTTTTTTGAAAACGAAAAAATTTTTTTTTTTTTTTTCATTAAAAAGATTTTTTTTTTGAAAACGAAAAAAAATACATTTTTTTTGAAAATTAAAAAAAACATTTTTTGAAAATTAAAAAAACATTTTTTCTTCAAATAAAAAAAAAAAAAATTGGTTTGGGTTGATTGGTTTTGTTTGGATTTTTTGGATCGGTTGGTTTTGTTTGGGTTTGGGTTTTTTGGCTTAATATGTTTGGGTTTGTTTTTGGAGTGGTTTGTTTACGTTTGGCTTTCTTTCGTTTACGATTGTTTGTTGTTTGGGGCGTTGTGCAGCATGAACCGCGTGAAATTTGCCGCTATCCGAACGAATAAGATACGCTTATTCGTTCGATAACCGGACGGCTAGCCCCAGCGTTTTTAATTTCAGATAAAGCTATCACGAATTATCCTGACCACTACGAGGGGTCTCCGGAAACCAGGTACCACCGGGTGAATTTCAGAAATTTTTGGATGAAATTTTGTTAAATATTGTCGAAATGTTTCTCTTTTGTGTGGTTGACATTTTGAAGACAATGATTCATATATTATATTTTTATTAAATAAAGACAATGTTCTTTTCTTGGCGTCAAAATCCGCGTAACCCCTGAATGACAAGATCGCCAATCAGTAAGACTCCAGTGTGCTTCCAGTGCTCCAGCGCGGGCTCTGACGATCGAATTCCTTTCACTTTTTATCCGGGAAAGAACCTGTCACTCCAGTGCGCGCAGCTTCTGGATCGCGTTTGTGCAGGAGGGCACAGAGAAACTGGGAAAAACCCGTGATCATTCAGGCGACGATGACCTGGCGAACTCTGCTTGACACGCGAGATCGCCGGGGTCACCCAACGCTCAGGATTTATCAGTACACTGATAAAGGAGATTCGGTGATATCAGCTGAAGGCGATTGGTTGCATGTTCTAAAATCAATGTTTTTTTTTCGATTTTATTGTTCTGGAGATTTATTTCATGTTTATTTCACTTTGGAGGACAATGAAAGTTATGAACAAAAGTATTTAATTTTATATTTAAAAATTGCTACTGACTTCAGTTCTAATCGATGTAATGAAATATACTAGCTTTCTAGTATATCACATACTTGTTTCATACTGAACCGATCCTTATGAAATGTCAACCACATATTCTTTACAACTATATCTATAGCGCATGCGAAGGATCTTTTTTAAATTTTGACGTTTACTACATTTTCTTGCCAAAAACGGTGAAAAAGCACGTCTTTTTTGTTTTTTCGAAAAATATCCACTATTTTGTTATTTTCGCATATATAAAAAATCATATGAAGTGTGCTATAGCCATTTGATTTTTTTATTTAGGATGATCCATCTTCGAGATTTCATCAACAGCGCAGACCTACAATTTTTTTAGGACATTTTTTTAACTACCATTTTCGTCTATAAATAGTAACTTAAATAAATATATTTTTTTTAAAATGTATTTCGAAAGTGTATTTATTAAGTGTAACAACTTTTGTATTAATATCTATGATATAAACCTATCAAAAAAATTCATGAAAATAGCCTTTTTAGCGTCTCAAGCGAGAAGACCCCTTAAAAAAGTCCGGTTACATGGAAAATGATAATTTCGGGAGAATCCCCCATATAATTATTTATTTTGATCAAGGTCTATTCAACACCATTGAGCGATTAAAATGATTCATCGTTTAGATGCAACGAAAATTAATATTTTTCAATTGCTCTAATTTCATTTGCTGATTTTGCCTATAAAAGTCCACCAACTATTTTTTAAATATACATTTAGCGATATACAATATAAATCTACAAAAAAAAAATATCTATAATAATATAAATATGGAAAATAAAATGTAAAACGAAACTTTCGTTGCATTCCAACGATGCAACCTTCAACAGCATTAAAAATGTGTATGCTTCGAATAATTTTTGTATTTAGTTTTCACTGAAAAAACCAATGACAAATTTACTTAAAAAACTGGCTATCTACTAAATCTTTTTTTCCAGTGGCTTGCTTCTCCTTCTCGTATAGATTACAGCGCAATGTGTGGAACATTACGCGATTTTATTATTCGCACAGAAGAAAGTAGGCTAAGCCTAAATAATTGATGTCGCAAATGTCAGGAAATTTCTCATCAATCTACGCGCCGATCGCTCAAGACTACGGATAACGAGTATTCAAAAATAGCACGGGAGCATAAAGGTCAACGATTTAAATAAATTAAAAAAAAAGTAATGAAAAATTGAACGGTTTCGTGCAAATTTTTATGCGCCAATGATGTAATTATTGATCAAAATTATGATAGCGGGAGCATGTGTGCCTCTCTTTGCGCTCGCTCGGTTGTACAAACAGAAAAAAGCAGAGTTTCATAATAGAGGGCTGACGTTGTTATCAGTGCCCCCCACGATAACATTGAATCACAATCGCGGTCTACATTTGTTACTCTTACATAAAATGCGTATCAGCACGTGAGTGTATATACACTACCGGCGCAGAGGAGGAACTATTTTATTCAATTTT
>OX632359.1:4971245-5079830 GCA_951751655.1 Ophion costatus
TTGCAAAATTCAACTAACAATTTTACCTCAATAGAGAATTTTAAAAACTAATCACGTTGAACTTTGCGTCGCTGGAATATAATGGAAATTAATTTTTTTATAATCGCCCAATTTTTTTGCTGCTTCAGGGTACGGAAATCACTCCAGTCTCTCATGTACAATCAACACTAGAGATCTGCGATGCAAATTTGCAAAAAAAATATTATAATATAATACAATAATAAATGAAATATAATATAATAATAATAATAAATGAAACAATATAATAATAAACAACCTGAAACATAATTTCGTCGCATTTTGACGATTCAAACTTCAACATCATGCATCGCGCCTCTGAAAGTGTGCTCATTCCTCGATCTAATAAAATTCCGATTCGTCTAATATCTCCTGAAAAATCAGACCATCAGAATATTGATCCCACACTGCCGCGGAGTGTCCATTCACACTTGAAGAAATATAAAACTGGTAATCGTTTTAGGACCACTGTCCAACAATAATTACAAAACGTTGCTTCAGAGTGATTGATTCTTGCATGCAAATTGAGTGCACAAACGACGAGGTTGCTCGAAGAGCGCACGTCAAGCGTGCTCGTTAAACGCGAAGAATATGGAAGAAAGGATTGTTGCTGGTGGTGACCGCGGGAATTCAGGCGAGTCGGGGTCGTTACACCGATCTTGAGATGACTCATCGCTGAAGAGAGAGAGAGGGGAGAGAGAGAGAGAGAGAGAGAGAGAGAGAGAGAGAGAGAGAGAGGTTCATGCAAAGGGCGCCATGGCATACCAAAAAATTGCCTTGGCAATTTCGTTCGGTGATCGTGTGGATGTTATGCACCACGCGTTATGCACGCACATAAGTATCTTGTGGGTGCATTCCCGACTCTGCTCACAGCGCTAAAACCGAGATCTTGTCCTTGCATCAACATACGTACATATATATATATATATATATATATATATATATATATATATATATATATATATATATATATATATATATATATATATATATATATATATATAATAAAATAATTATTGATTTTGGGAGTTGTGTTTTAGGGCTCTTTGAGAACAGTCCTCGAAGTCGAGTGTCGAATGATTTTAAAGACATTCGACTTCGAGGACTGTTCTCAAAGTGCCCTAAAACACAATGTCCAAAATCAATGATTATTTTTTTTCATCGTCTATCCCCAAAACAACAGATGTCTTCATGATCACCGTTATATAGATATAGTACCGGACAAATACAAGTACGCACCGTTCAAAATTCCTATATAAGTATAATAGCACCTATTGGTGCTGTTATACTTACGAAAATAGTTAATGGAGTACTTCCAAAGTTGTTTCAACGATTCAACTTTATAAATTCAACTTTCAATAAATAAATAAAAACTTTCAAAAAAATTAATTCAACGTTTCAACTTTATAAATTCACGTTTACATTTTCACTGAAACATCATAAAAAATATTCGAAAGCGAACGAAAACAATATCAACGCGTAGGATGCCAATTTTAGGCTGGACAAAAAAAGTAGGCACTCCAGGAAAAAACGAAAATATGTCATCACATCGCTCATCTAATATTTTGTGTGGCCACCCTTTCCTTCGATAACAGCCTGTAAACGGGAAGGCATACTTTCTACAAGATTGAGAATTTGCTGTTCGTCGGTATTGTCCCAGGTCTCCCGCAAAGCATCAAAAAGCTTTTCTTTGTTTGTTACGTCGCCCTTATTAACATTTTGGTCCAAAATAGACCAGAGATTTTCAGTAGGACTTGAATATGGCGATTGTGCTGGCCAATCCAAAAGTTTGATCTGCGAAGAACGGAAAAGGCTAGTAAACGACGAATTTTTCTTTATCTCCCTGATCATTTTGAGATCATCCAATGCAGTTTTTATTTTTCTACCTCGCCCATTTTTATCACCGACTATACCTAACTCCTTGAACTTGTCGTATATTTTTCTCACTGCACCTTCACTTATGTCATATTTTCGACCAATTTCTCTTGTAGAAATGCCTTTTTTTTGGTCTTCAATTACCAGTTCTCGCACTTGAATTGCATTTTTCGGCATCGCGGATTTGTTGCTACCGTACTCGAAAACATAAAACCGATAACTGCCCGAAAAATCGTGAAATCTATATGTTTATATTCCGTTTGCCTTCCGAAGCTTCGTTGGGAGAAAATCGCTTTGTTGCCACTAATGACGATATATAAACCTTGGGTACGAACTTTTTTTGTCCGGTACTGTATACTACTACGATATACCTTTGATATCGTTATATATATCATTTCATATAGTACTTGTCACACTCGCATCTTTGCTGACCTCTCATTTTTTAACGTCACGGATTGCACTCCACAGTGGACTTTATTCGTCAGCGCACTTTGGCACTGAAGGTCTGCCAAAACGTCTCTTTCGTATATTACGTATCTTAATGCGAGAGATAGACACCAGAAATTCCTCCGGACTGTCGAGGCATTTTATGTACGAGAATAAAGCAACGCGCTTACAGTCGAGCAATGGGCTCACGCACTCATTTGGGGATTCGTATGTTGGTCAAGAGGAAACATTTTTAAGACGATGCTTTAGTGGAACAATCGATAAATTTCAGACCGACGTAAATGGCTTGTGCCAAAATCAAGGATCTATTAAGATGCGAAACTTCAAAAGGAAGCGGTTCGTATATTTATTAGTTGAGCGGAGTTAAGCATATTTAACTTAAAGATATTCAAAGTTGAGTATATGTAACTTGAGTTTATTTGAGTGAAGTATATGTGACTTGGGTACTTTTGGAATTGGATAAATTTGGGTAAAGGATATTTGAAGTTATGTATATTTGAAGTTAAGTGTGATTCAGCAAAGCATATTTAAAGTTAAGTATATTTGAGTCTAGTATATTTGAGGTTAAGCGCATTTAAGTAAAGTATATTCGAAGTTTCGTTTATTAGAACAAAGTATGTTTGATGTTAAGTATATTTGACTTGAGTATATTTCAAGTTAAGTTTACTCAACGTAAGCGTATGTATTCGTAGTTAATTATTTTATACTTAAGTACATTTAACTCAAATATATTTGACATTCAGTCGAATCTCGGAGCCAAACTTCGCGAAGTACTCGGCTGTCTGTAAATCTTATTGGGGCGATAAAAAATAACTCCATCATTGGTTACTATGCCAGTATAATGTAAAAGTAATTAATGGAGTGGAAATAACGTGTTATCGAGACAGACGCTACGTCGGAACGATTTTTAAACGAGGGTACATTGAGGTCACAGGCCGAAATTCTATCATTATAAGAATTTAGCTGAAAGGAAAACGCGAAGAAACTGACCTGCAACGGTTCATTAGCCTAAACGATATTTCTGCAGCAGTCGGAAAGCAATTCCACAATCCCGACTGATGCGGTCTCCTATGGAAAAAGCACGAGCTCATTTACGAAACACAACATAAGACTGTTGCAAGCTTCGCGTGATGCCACTGGACGATTTATCTGTGCAAGAGACATCGGCCTTTCCCGTCATCCATTAATCGACAGGAAACACCCGAAATGCTCGACTAATTCGATATTCTGGTGTTTTTTCCCCTCTAGTCTGATATCAACTGCAGACAGGACGACGAGTTTCGCATTTCTCGGACGCGCAGTGATTTTCGTTCATTTTTAGGATTCTGCACTCAAACAAGGAATTCTCATGACTTCGTCATATCCGTCCGCGTATGAATCACATCCTCACAGTATCCACAGTTTATTTTGTCCCTCCAGATGGGGACCTCAATTGAAACGCAACAAGTTATTGTCTTCGTTTAGGGAACCGCGGACCGCACAGGTACAAAACTGTTTCGTGATGCAAAAAACGAAGAACCATAAAAGTTGAATAAACAAAAGGAAAAAAAAACAAAAAAATGTATCTAGAAATAAAATAAAATAAATACACGAATAATTGACTGAATTAATAAATCACGAAAAGAATAACTGAGTAATGGTAATATCCGTTGCATTTCCATATCTCAAATTTCACCATAAAATCGGACATCGTGTCAATTATCCTAAATTGAAGGAATTGGAATGGATAATGGATAGGACCAGGTTGGTTGGGTTTTATTTTCGTTTGACCAAGACAGCCCATTTCGATGCGATGAACTGTGCCCACTGATAACGTCGGAAAGAGACAGGACGCGAGTGATATGACATGATTTATACAAATGCATATAGATATATGCGTGTACTTCGATGGAAAAGAGGACGAGAGTGCGGCAGAGGGGCAGGGGGAGGAAGGGGGAGAGAGAGAGAGAGAGAGAGAGAGAGAGAGAGAGAGAGAGAGAGGCTGTAGTCCCTGAGAGTGGCAAGCGAGAAATCCCCAATTTAAGGGACTTCTCGAGGGGCGTCAACTTAACGAAAATATACGCTGGCCCATAGGACGTGAGGCTTTCCCTGAAGACAGTAAGGTGTGGAAAGACCGCGGCAAGAACGTCCAAGACGGCAAACCGAGGAGACCAAGACAAAGAGAGAGCGACAGAGAGGGAGGGAGAGCGAGCGAGAGAGGGGGAGGAAGAGACGAAAGGATTGTGTGTGTGAGTAGGACGAACGAAAGAAAAAGGTGGCCTGGCTGGGGGGAGAATGGACCGAACGGCGATAGTCCTTTGTCTTAAGCCGTGGTATATTAATGCGAAGAACATGTTACAAGGGCCTGAGCCACCGTGCGGCGAGCGATATGTCGAGAGAGATCGAAAGAGAGAGAGAAAGAAAGAAAGAAGAGGGAGAGAGAGAAAGAGAGAACATGGGGTGGCCAAAGAGCGTGAGAGGGCTCTCTGGGCACCTCCATGGAATACTAACTAGCACCGCGGCGAAATCTCCCGAAGAAGACCTCGTTTACCCGCGCCTTTGCATTTTAACAGCCTCGCTCACCAGGAGTGAGGAACAAGTTTGAGGAATATGCTCGCGAAACGAGACCCCTCCACGCTGCGCCCTCCGAAGGGCGGAACGGAAAAAACGACCCGGAGTATATATTTCGTTGATACCCGAGTCTGCAGATACACCTGGACAATGTTCACAGCAACGAGGAAGGAGCGTGGTAGGCGAGAAGAAAAAAGGGTCGCGCGATGAGAAGGTAACGAGAGAGAAAAGAGGCTCGTCCTCTTCCCACTGACGAGGGAGAAGAAGGGGGTACAAAGGGACTCTCACATACACCCCATTCGCCGATGAACTTACACCCTCGCGGTCCTGGACACGGGAGTACCCCCGTCGGAGTACCGGCGATTTTTATACGTGCATCACATTGCAAGTTCGTCGTAAACTTTCACAAAAACTTGGACGATCTCTCCACGATTTAAGGACCGTTCACGTACGAGGCGTTTGCGCCATGAAATTACGAGGTGCAGCGGCAAGTGGGAGGGCAAAAATACTGGAGGATGACGCGTTCAGTTATCAACATTGAGACGGATTTTTTTAATCAAGGAAATATCATTTTTTATTCGTTTTTACGAAAGTGTCTGGTGGAGTTGAGACGATTCTTGTGTTTGAGACGTACCTGTAATTTCTTCGAGCTTTTATTGAGTGGGGAATTTGATATCATTGAAGTTTTAGTGAGACGGGCAAGACATTTCAGAAGAAACAGAAATTTTGTTGAGAAGAAAAAGAATTTGATTGCGAAGTAAAAGTAATTTGATTGATATGAAAAAGAGATTTTATTGTCGAGAAAACGAAATTTTATTGAGAAGAAGAAAAAACGTGTTGGGCAGAAAATAAAATTTAATGACGAAAAAAAAGAAATTTTATTGAGAGTAAAAAGAAATTGCATTGAGAAGGAGAAGACATTTCATTGAGCGTAATAAGAAATTTGATCGAGAGTAAGTTTTTGCTACAAGAAAAGAAAACTTAATGCAAAAAGACGAAGTCTTATTGAGATGGAAGAGAAATTTCATTGAAAGTAAAAAGCATTTTTATTGAGAAGGAAAATAAATTTGATTGCGAAGAAAGACAAGTTTCATCGAGAAGGAAAGGAAATTTCATTGAGTATTAACTTTGACGAAATCACTCGTTCGAGTGAAGTACATTTTTTATATGTTTATCCATTTGTTAATAAAAAATTACGGGAGTCGTGTTTTTTGTCGCAATCGAACTTTATTGCAGCTTGTCATTAACGTAATTTTCAAAATTTCATAAAAGTTCCCAGTCATACGAGAATGTTGCTTTTAGACTAAAAGCACATTCTTTCATTTCCCATTGCGTATCATCCCAGTTGCCAAATCCACTTACACCGATTGGCTATACAGCAACGATGGCACATCGTTTAAACAATACTAACTCCAATGCTGATCATTATTTTTCAATGGAAAAAAAGACTTTTATCTGATAGTATCATCTTTCAGCTATATTTCAATGCTGCAAATAAATATTTTTATTTGACTTGATTGAAATTTTATTCGAATTCGATAATCGCAATTTCGTATAGTTTGTTGGAGCTAAATGAAACACGCAGCTAAATTAAACATATAATTTTATTGAGTATCAGACTCAATAAAATAAAATCATGAAATAAAATCATGAAAATGAGTATGAGACTCGTGAGTGTGGGTATCAGACTCAATATAATATGAGCATACGAGTATATGTGTATATGAGTATGTACTCATATACACATGCGTGTATATACTCATGAGTATATACTCATATACACATATACTAATATACTCATATTTGACTGAGTCTGATACTCATACTCATCAGTCTCATACTCATTTTCATGATTTTATTTCATGTTTTATTCATATTTATTCATTTTCACCTCATTCATTTTAATATTTAATGAGTTTGATAATCATACTCATATACTGATATACGCGTATATTATATACTCATGAGAGTATGAGTGTATAAAACTCATATGAGTATCTCACTCATACTCCCATATAATACCCATATGAGTATCTCACTCATACTCATGAGTGAGTATCTCACTCATACTCATGAGTGAGTATCTCACTCATACTCATGAGTGAGTATCTAATATGAGTACTCATACCCATATGAGTATATGAGTATGTGTATATAGATATGAGTATATGAGTATGAGTATATGAGTATGTGTATATAGATATGAGTATATGAGTATGAGTATATGAGTATGAGTATATGAGTATGAGTATATGAGTATGAGTATATGAGTATGAGTATATGAGTATGAGTATATGAGTATGAGTATATGAGTATGAGTATATGAGTATGAGTATATGAGTATGAGTATATGAGTATGAGTATATGAGTATGAGTATATGAGTATGAGTATATGAGTATGAGTATATGAGTATGAGTATATGAGTATGAGTATATGAGTATGAGTATATGAGTATGAGTATATGAGTATGAGTATATGAGTATGAGTATATGAGTATGAGTATATGAGTATGAGTATATGAGTATGCGTATATGAGTATGAGTATATGAGTATGAGTATATGAGTATGAGTATATAGATATGAGTATATGAGTATGAGTATATAGATATGAGTATATGAGTATGAGTATGTAGATATGAGTATATGAGTATGAGTATCAGACTCAATAAAATAAAAAAGAAGAAAGCCCAGTGGTCTGGTTTGGCGGACACGACGAAATTACAACAATTTCCAGTGGCTACGGAACCCCCCGCAAGACCCAGAGGCAGAGGGAGTGATGGTAAAAAAAAGTCGCGATAAAAGAAAGACACGATACTATACAGCTTCGGGGCGGAAGTAGCTCCCGACGCGACGTTCTCTCAATCAACCGGGAATGATCCTCACACGCGGATTCACTCGTACACAGGCCCGGAGGGTGTGTGATGACAATTTCGGTAAGACCACCGTGGCCGTTCAAATAATGTTCCTGCACCACTCATCGTTGCAAATTGTCGCGTCGGTCAAATTGCGGAAATGACCGCTTCAATCTCACTCGCGATATTGCGAAAAATGGGGAGTGTATGAAAAAAAGGACAAGAAGAAAAATAGAGAAAAAATCGTGTCGGTTGCCATAGGGTGTAAAAAAAGCGTGTGAGGTTAAATATTATGAAAAGTATTACGGATGATTATTTTATAACCTAAAATCATCACTAAAAAAATTTGGACTTTTTTTCGAATTCTAAGCTGCTAAGTTTTTTAAATGCAACCTTTCTTTCTCTACAAATATCTTATTTTAGACTGAAGTGCATTTTAAATAACTTGAATGCAGTCTTACAACTGTAATTACACTTTAAGAGACTCTAATGCATTTTTAAAACTTCGACATGTGCATTGGTTTGGCAAAAGCTCAAATTCTATTTCACCAATTTTTTAAATCGAACTTAATCTTTTCTACATATCTTATTTTAAATTATTATTTTAAACTAAAGTGCAATTGAGGGAATTTAATGTACTGCAACAACTTCATTTGCACTTTAAATTTTTTTCGAGTGCACTCCTTTACAAAAAGCTCAAACTCTAAGCCGATTCATTTTTTAAACGCAACCTTAGTTTCTCTCCATATTTCATTTCAAGCTGATGTGAATTTTCAAGGACTTTAATGTACTTTTACAACTTCAATTGCACGTGGACAAACTTTAATGCATTTTGAAGACGTTCAAAAGTGTACTGCTTTACAGAAAGCACAGCTCTAATTCATTTCATTTTTTTAATAAAAGTTTCTTTTCTCCACTTACCTCGTTTGAAAATAAAGTGCATTTTCAAACAGCTTAGGACACTTTAATGGCACTTTAACAAACTCTAATACGCTTTCAAAACTTCTACAAGTGTATTACTTTCTAAAAAGCTAGAACTCTAATACAATTATTTTTTCAATCGAACTATCTTTTCTCCACTTATTTAATTTCAAACTAAAGTGCCATTTCAAAAACTTCACAGCACCTTTAAGACTTTAATTGCACTTTGACAAATTTTAATGAACTTTTAAAACTTCAACGAGTGCACTACATTACAAAAAGCTCAAAGCCTAATTCACTCGATTACTAAATCGAGCTTTCTTTTCTCCACATATTGAATTTTAAAGTAGAGTACATTTTCAACACGTTGAAGGCACTCTGACAGCTTCAAGTGCATTGCTTTACAAAAATCTAAACAACTCCGCAGTCAATACCAAAATTGTCCCATAAACAAAAATGGTAGATAGATATTGGCCCTTTCACATCGCCCTAAGTAAAACCGAAAAAAACATAGTAAATAATTTTTTTTAAAGTGTAAAAGATCTTGCTTTTTTATTCTTCCAAATGGTGGCCGGGCATTAATTGCGCATTTTTTTTCCAAAGTCACAATTTGCCAACATCTCGTCCGAATCTTAAAAAGGGCAAAGTGTGCCCATATTTTCCGACGGTACTGGGTGCATATACATGTACGTATTTCCCTCGGAGAAACAAACGTGCACCGCCTTTATATATGTGCATTGAGCGTGGGGGCAAATCGCACCGATATATAATACAGGTCCGATCGCGAAGTTTATAATGGAGATAGATCGCGTCTTTGCGAGAGGAATCCCCTGTCGGGTGAAGACATGTCCGCTCAACGAGAGTTCAGATCTCTTGTTCAACTTCGGCCCTTCATCTTTTCCTCGATTTTGTGAAGCAACCAGACACTAAATGCGTTCTCTCTCTCTCTCTCTCTCTCTCGCTCTCTCTCTCTCTTCCCCCCCCCCCCAGGCTGCAGTCTTGCTTACAGTGTTATATACACTTTCATACACGTACTTGTATCTTTTACTCGACTCACGTACAACTCTACCACAGTTTTTCCGATCCTCTTTGCGCTCGCCACTTTTCATCACCTCGTTTCTTCCCATTGCACAATCTTTTCCACGTCCCCCCCCCCACCCATATTTCTTCATCTTCCTCTGTCTTTCTCTCTCTCTTGCCCCGTCGCTCCCTCTCGCTCACTCCTTCCTCTTCTTCTGCGATTTTCCAAATGCTCACACACATACACACACATATATCCGCTTGTTATATGGGAAGGGCAGCCAGTTTCCGTCCGTGTGAAGTTAAAAACCCAGCCAATCATAGGTGGCTCAAAAAAAAAATAATAATATTTCGAAAGTTGTCACACTATGCTCGGATCCCGTACTTGCTTTTAAGAATGATCGCGTTATTCGTATGAAATATAAATAAGTACATTTGTGTGTCAACCAACGTTGGCCTAGGCCGATTCTTGGAGGGGTGACCGCTTAGCCTCTCTAGTCTCTCAGAAACTGGATAAATATATATATATATATATAATATATATAATATATATAATATATCAATGTATCAATATATATCAATATATCAAAATATCAATGTATCAATATATATGACACGCACACACGCACAGCCATGCACGCACGCACGCGCGGACACACACACACACGCATATATGTATATATATAACGTGAAAATAAATCGTACCCATATATGACATCATCTCAAATGCGGCAATGACTATCGATAACCTCCATTAAATCCACTTTTGCCACGAGTTTCATTTTTACTCATATCTATATATAAACATATATATTGCTATGATCCATCAACAATCGTATAACGCAATCCCGTCTCAATATCTCCACGCTCAAGACGCGAGCGTGCGCGTGTGAGGATTAGTGACGTTCGTCGCGATGATATGCAATAAATGCCCGGGTGATGATAGGCGCGGGAAAAATTCTTCTCGATTAAAGTGTCTTCTGTTACATCCCCCCCATTTACCGGCAATCCATCTTGCGACACGTAGACCCACGAGTAAGAGCAACGCTTTGTAGCACGCGTCGGATTATTCGGTGTTTTTTTTTTCACTTTTTTAATTCGACATTGCTTATTGGCCAATCGAAAAGTGCAAAGAGCGAGCCGACGAATTCGATGGGAGGAAGAAGGATGGAGATAGGCAGCCGGAAATTAGTCGTCGAACAACGAGAGCTATCAGTTGCAATTGGCAGGTATGCCATTGGGTGGTTGCTACGAAGGTTATGCTGTTCGACTGTATGGTTGCATAGTGTGCAAACTTTTGACGAAAATACAAAGATTGGCTGAGCAGCTCAATGTCGACAAGACAACGCTATCCTGACGTCCGCATGCCGTGGGGAAGATGCAGAAAGGAGGAAGACAGCAGCCACATGAGCTGACCGAGAATGCCATTGGGAATCAACTGGACATCACCGTTACACACCTTATGAGACACAGAAAAAGGGATTTCCATGGCGTATTTTAACTGGGGATGGAAATTGGATTTATTTCGACAAATGTGAAGGCGGAAAATCATGGGTTGATCCTGGCCAACCATCAACATCAATCCTAAAACGGAATACCCATGGTCACAAAGCCTTGATGTGCATCTGGTGGGATATGAAAGCGGTAGTGCTTTACGGGCTCTTGAAACCCAAAGAAGAGTCACTACCACACGTTAGCAACAGCTGTAGCGTCTAAACAATAATTTGATAAAGTAACGGCCGGCAGTAGCATCAAATAGGCAAAAGGTGATCCTGCTGGACAACAACGATCGCCCTCACGTTTAGCCATGAAAAAATACTAATAGAACTGGAATGGCAGGACCTTCCTCACCAAGCGTATTCTCCGGACCTTGCCTCAAGTCATCATCACTTGCTCCAGTCCATACAGCATGTCTTCAAAGATACGCACTTGGCTGATAACGAGGAAGTCCAAAAATGACTAGGCAAGTGGACAAAAATGACTAGACAAGTGGATAGCCTCTACAGACAGGGCTTTCTTTCGTAGTGGGCTTCAGCTTTTGCCACAGAGATAGAAGACAGCAGCAATCAGAGGGAAAACACTTCGATCAAGAAATCCAACAATTTTTCCAAAATCAAAGCTTCCAAACAGAAAAGAACAGCCGGTTTTAATGCAAACACCCAATAACCTACGACCAACGAGCACGATTCCAAGTTGGTCCACATCATTGGTGTACATGTTGTTTCCAGTGACAGCAAATAAAACAACAGACCCAAAGACAATTCGCAAAATAATTATACAAAGAAAGAGAACCTCCTTCGTTTCTAAAATAATCCCAATTCTCGTGAATTCGAGAGCTGTCACCCTTTTTCCAACATTCCCAGATGTTCGGAAATTTAACGTGCGGAAAGCCAGTTCGTCTTCCGTTTTTGTTTATGACGAAGCTGCAACGTGAGTTATCGCGCAACGGGGACAATATTCTTGGACTGGTGGACAGAAGATATAACGCAGATAGGTAAAACGATTCTCGGAGCCCGAGACTTATTGGTCGACAAGTCCCGGGAATGAGACTAAAGTAGAATTTCTATGGAGGCCGGCACACAAAAGAGTGTTGTGGTCGGCGGTTGGGTAATGGAACAATCCACAGGGCCAATATAAATCGAAGACAGAAACACGGCGAGATGCTGGTCTGTGCTGTCACTCTCACGGTCCTTCTCTCTCGAGGCCGAACGAACGTCATCCTGGAATAGGCACATGTGGGTAACGAATATTTTGAACCAGTAGTATCGATGCAACGTTGCCGAGCAGCGCGTTAAGCTGTTTTTCACCTAAGTTGTTGATTTGCGGGTCGGGTCCTTCATGACATTTATATGATGCTTATCTAAAGATGACTTTCCAGACATTTGGAGTGATGTAATGATGAGTACGCTGTTACTAGGCTACCCTGAGGACGGCCTTCAATGTCGAATGTCTTCTAAAATTCACCTTCCCTCATGTATATATAAAGACACATATACAACTGCATCACGTATTTCTGGCCTTCTCCAAACACGTTCGAAAGTGGATTTTTCGAGACCTGGAGCGAGAAAATAGCCACTGGTGTACATGGTCCCCTCACCTTCTTCCCGATTGAGGAGGTTATAGAGCCTTCTCCTGTAACACGTCTCTCTCATAACAGAGGCCGCTTAGTCCACACACACATAGACAGGAACTTGCATCTTCCCTCGCCAACCCTCTACTTCTTTTCCGCCCTTCCCCCCCCCCCCCTCTCTGCCCCTATCTTGATATTTTGTTCTCTAGTCTGTTGTACGAATCACCCCCGACGAAGCCTCAAGCTCGAGGCTGCTGTCCACTGCATAAGATCTTGATACCTTCAACTTTTCGAACTGCGTCACACGTGACGGGCTTAAGTCCTATATGAGGGTTCACGCGATCATGTACGCCGGATAAGATTAACTTTTTCCTCTGTTTTTCATTTTGCGCTCTTCGTTCCAGAGCAAGGTTTGCCACTTTCCCGAGAATGGGCGACCACCCGGGTTTTTGCTTTTGCACTCGTGGAAAAAAAAAGAAGCACAATCACAACGATCTACTGGATGGCGCACGCGATTTTTCATTGACGTTTTCCATGCAGCGTGAGCAACTGAAGAAAATTGACATGGAAATTCATCACTGAGCATGACGCGGCGTTTTTTCGAAGCATGCAGTTGACAATTATCAGTAGGGTAGGTGAATCGTGAGAGCTACTTATGAGGATGCCCAATGAGCAAGGAAGCCTTCAAGACAGCAATCAGAAAAGCAAATCAGAGCAGCAGTTTTTCTTCCAACGTTTCGGTTTCTGATTTTCTTTCGCTCTTCATTCATGAAAAAGCAGACTATACCGTTTGGAAACTGTGGAACGATCGTTCACTGGACCCGGAAGTCTGTCCCGGTGCTTTTTCCGGCGTTCGGTAATAGATACAGATACTTGTTGGGTGAACAAAGTATTGGCATGGCTCGCTTTCCTGGAATAACTCTTGGAAAAATTATGAACATGGTAGACTATTTGATTTCACAGCTGAGTTAAAATATCAATGGTGGCTGTCAGTGTTAATACAAACAATGTATATTGATAGGAATCCTCGGAAAAGACGTGGAGAAAACGAGGTAAGCAATAACTTTCTTCGCCTACTAAGATCTTACATGAAGGATCGCTTTATCTGAGTCTCGGTGTGTACAAATTGGGAATGGTGCGAACGGACGTTAGCCCGAATGCCTGTATTTAAATCAAAAATAGACATGCCTCGTAATAAAAGCAGTTTCGGGATCGTTTGAGAGAAGTACCGGGCCGAGGGGAGAGAGTAACGAGGACTAAACAACGCGGCACTAACGTGGGCAACGACCAAGCTACAAAAGGTCCGTTGTGTTGGAGAACACGATGTCGAGAGCTCGTGGTCTTTTGTGTCATGTGGGCGAGAGCGTGAGATCGCGCGTGTACATTTGGCCCGGGTGTGGCACGTCATCGTATTCTCAAAAAGTCACGATGGAGCTGCGAAAGCAGCGAGGATGTGCAACGTACGAAGGGGAAAGGACGGCGGGGGGTTGGGAATGAAGACACGGGAAAACATACACAGGGTGAGGTGGGAAGGGTTTTGGGTTGCTTATTTAGCAAAGTCAAACAATTTCGTGAAACGGACCAGTTGGCGAATGTGAGAAAAAGGGGGATCAAAGCACCCAAAGATAAGCTCCAGAGTGGAGGAACATTCATCAGTATGGCGTATCCCATCGTAAACGAGAATAGAATTATGCTAGTGCCATTAATCATACGCTTGTAGTCAATGTGATCGTGTAGGTTGGTCTTATCTAGGTGAAGCCAACGTGAGGAAGCCAATAGGGCAAGAACAGAGCTGGAGAGCAATCAACAGGCTGCCATATTCGTAAAACGTCATGGACCAGGAATGACTACACATTCACCAAAGGACATTATCCAGACCAGTCATATTGCAGACAAGTACTTGGGAGAAAATGCACAGCTGCTGGCTACGAGGAATACTGCACGACATAGTCTAGGAAGTAAATGTTTGCTTAATGACAACATTGCCATGTTCCCATCAAGTACCTGTGCAAAGATGTACAGATGACTCCAAGATATCATTGAACGTCTTTTGGTTGTGATTTCAAATTTCCGACAGGTGGATCGTATACCGATAGTGGGACGTCACCATGACCGGGGAAGTTGCCACCACATCAGAAAGCAGTTTGCACGCGTAGGCAACTTACAAAGTTATATTTCAGTCCTAGATGTAGGCTCAGCTTGAATCAACGGTGCAAACGTCCAAACATTGGGGTTACCAAAATCTACACCTGTTAACCCTTCGTTGGCACACTTATGTTTGGTCACGATTTTGACACATGGGTCAATCGGATCCGGATAGTACTTCATCCACCTACCATTAAGAATCCTTCAGTCGGTATTTATTGAGAAAAAAAATTAGGAATACACCTTAAACATTTCCTAATATTTCTGCATACTCAAAATATAAAAAATACCAAATTAAATCGTTAAAAAAAATCATTCAAAACGCTCAACTCAGGAAAAGTGCGTATTCCACTAAAAAACCATCCTGGTCAAGATGACCCAGGTTGTCAACGTAGGGTTCATCCGACAAGGGTTGGCTGAAGAGACGTTATTCCTTGTGATCGCCCACCGAATCGTCGCAAACACTTCACCCTTGAGAGTGCCTATTCTCGACTCGGAGCAATGGACTTTCATCAACGAACGATCGCTATTGAATCTAACGAAAAACTAAAACAACCCTGATCAATTGCAGAAGGGTCAATTGAACAGTGCAGTAGTGACAGTTGGATGTACTCATCCAATGTGTCGTGTCTGATTGTCCAATTGTAAGGGCCGCTCACTCTAGTTCAATCTCCAAGGACCCAACCATCAGCCTTATGTGTACAAACGCAAGTGAACATTTCGCAAAGCAACCGACCGAAATGGACATCTTAGCAACCCGCTTCGTCTCCGCCGATCCACCTGTCGGACTTTCTTTCGAGTCAGCAAAGCATACGTTAAACGTCATCCGTTGCTATCCTTGAAGACTCCAGGCTGCACATTTCTGCACATCAATCTCTCTGAACTCTCCTGGGTCATGACATTTCGGGAATACGTCGTTTCTCGATGATGACACGTGGCCGATGACATGTGGACAAATCAGCGAAGCCATCGTCATATCTGGACAAAAAGAGCAGCTGGAGGGACAAGAGGCGAAAGCAAGCAAAAAGAGCGAAATGAGATGAGAAGCAGCTAATCAAAATTGATTTCGTCAATTACGTCACGTACGATTCTATTTCTGCGATTTGATAAACGAATGAGAAGATTTAAAAAAACAGGGGCGACTTATCGAAGTGTCTGGTGTGGGAAAAAGGTCCGATCGCTCTGCAACATTTATTACCAATGACCTCAGAGCAGCTGATCCGCGTGGACATTATAACAGAAGTCAGTGATGTCAGTGGGTCTTCGTAGAAGGTTTCTCACTCTCTCTCTCTCTCTCTCTCTCGCTCTCTCTCTCTCTCTCTCTCTCTCTCTCTCTCTCTCTCTCTCTCTCTCTCTCTCTCTCTCTCTCTCTCTCTCTCTCTCTCTCTCTCTCTCTCTCTCTCTCTCTCTCTCTCTCTCTCTCTCTCTCTCTCTCTCTCTCTCTCTCTCTTTCTTTCTATCGAGACAGACATAAATCTGGCTTTCTTCCGCAACGTTAAATATTCCTCGTGTCGAAAGATCTTCGAATGACGCGCTCTAATGAGGCAGACCGAAAATTAGGCTCCCCCTCGCTTACAGACCCCCCCTGACCGGCTCTCCTTGGCCCTCTCCGCTGTCGTTCAACTGTCGTAGCGCTGGTTCCAACCACAGCACATATTTTTCGTCCTTCGTTTATAGACCTTTATTACCCGGGTCTTTCCGAGAGACACCGATGAATCTTCGGAATTGCCGGCGCCGGGGGCAGGGGGTGCGAATCCGAGTCATAAAACAAATGACGGTAGAACAATGACAGGCGTTCATAATATGAAAAAAATACTAGAAGACGAGACGAAGGATCGCGTAAATAGAGACACATTACTTTTCTACGTTCAATTAAAAATTATTCAAATTACTAAGACCCGGGGGAGGGGGTCAGTCCCAAAAGATCAAAATATGACAGGCGTGAGTAATTTGGAAAAAATGAGTAAAAGACGAGACGAAGGCTCGTGGAAATAGAGACATATTGCCTAAGGGCGTTCATTTAAAAATTATTTAAATAAATAAGGCACGGGGGGGGGGGGGTGCACTTCTGAAAGGTCCAAATATTTTTATAGGCGTTGATAATTTTAACAAAATGACTAAAAGACGAGACAAAGGATCGTGTAAATAGAGACACGTTGCTTTTCGATGTCCAATTTTTAATTATGTCACGGCCTACAACTACCTAGGTGAGAAAAATTGAATTTTCCAACGATATTGTTATTCAATAGTTTCACCTTTTAGCTTCATTCCCTGAAAATTTCACTGAAATATTCCTAAAATTAAATGACCTACGGGTTCTAACAGTTCTCCGAGCGAGCGGTATCAGCATCGTACTTCAAACTATGAACGCGTTTATCTCGAAACACTGTTTACAAAATCGGTGGACATGATGTCTCGAGAACCGCTGGATCGATTGTTTCCAAATTTGCAGAACATACGACACGAAGCATTGCAAGGTCGCTGACGATCTCACTTTTCCAAAATCGGTCCTCATTTTTTTAAAGTTACGTGAAAATGACGACTTTTTTCATAGATTTTGTATTCTCGAGTTTAAATTCGTCGCTACGCTGCTTAAAAAATGATAAAAAAAATTGACGATCGTCAACGACTCGTATTTATCGTTAACTTGCATATTCCCTTTGGTTTTTAGATTTCGGATGGACCGTTTGGGCTGGAGAGTGTCCACCGCCGAACGTCGCGAGAATAATTTCATCATCTGCCGGCTGTCCTGTTTTCCTTGTTCTTCTGTATTTTTTGATGATTTTTTCATGGCTCTCAATATATGAACCTCTGTGTTTGAAAAAAAAATGCGTTTCTTTTTCCCCAACCATTTCCCAGAAGAAAAAATCGGAATGTGGCCATTTTTTTCGAGCCGCCAGATAGATGTAGAACCCCTTAAATGAATAAGACCATTGTGGGAATTGGCGCTCCCAAAAGGTCACAATATAACGCGCGGCAATTGCGGACGAACGTCGAGGCACGCACTCGAGAACAAAAATCTCTCCGAGTCTCCTCACTGATGAATAATAATATTATCATCGTTGTCGTTTTCATTTCTTTTTTTTTTCGTTCTTGTCTTTTCCATCGCGACGTTTCGCTAATGCAAAAAAATTGCGCGATACGTTTGTCACGTTTTTTTTTCGTGGCTCCCGTAATCGTATCGAGTGACGTCATTTCCCCCTCGCGGAGCAATACGAGAAAACGAAGAGCGCGCTGCGACATTCGAAAAATAAATTCCGAGCGCGCGCGCGCGTTCTTGTGATTGTGCAATTTTATTGAGGCGTCGCGGAGGAACATATGCGTGTCGTGTACGACACATAGCCAAAGTGGGCGCGGATCACCCGCGCTTTTTATTTATTTATATACGCGCGCTCGTATATATAGATGCTGTTTTCTTTATGTCCAGTATAATAAGGAGCGTCGTAAGACACGGAATCGTTTCTCGCGAAGGCGAACGCACGCATCCGCGAATACTAATTGCTATCTCTCTCTCTCTCACCCTCCCCCTCCCCCTCCCTCGCTCTCTCTCGCTCTCACTGGCTCTGGTAAGCCTCACTACCTACCTGACTCGTATCTCATACAGAATTCAATTTTACCACCCAGCGTTTTCGAATCTCATATTGACTTGTTAATTCCGACCTCGCATGATCGTAGGACAGTTCAACCGTGTGATATCTATATTTATAATAAAGTAGTAGTCTGCCTGTCTGTTTGTCTCTTGGTCCTCGCATTACGTAAAAACTTCTGAACCGAATGAAATATAGTTTTCTCGGTTGTACAGGTTTAAACGCCGCGAAGGCAATGGCATATGTTTTGCGTTACCCCCACTTGTAGCGCAAAAAAAAGGCCTTTTTCATGAATTTTTTCAAAGAAAACTACAAAACATTTTTAATCGATCAATATACCATCTTAAAGAACACATCTTGAAGAACTTTCAGTAATTTTTTTATTGAAAAATATTACATTGTTTAGTGGCAAATGGCCGTCAATGAAATAATGTTTTTATATACACGGTTTGCGGTGACCAACATTGCGGCGAAGTGGATCATCTGAAAAAAAAATGCGGATGGATTTAGTCAAATATAAGTATAAACTAGTCTTTAATCGAAGGATTTTGAAAAATATCCATTTTTCACAAAATGGCGGACAGTCAAAGTCAATGGTTCGATTTTAACGAAAAAAAACGGCCGTTTTTTGGATATAAAACGGCCATTTTTTTTCGAAAAAAAAAATCGAACGATTAAAGACTACATTTTTATGTGTTAAATAAGCCTGCAAAATTTCAAGAAGATCGGTTCATTAGTGTTCGAGTAATCTTGGTCACTGATTTCAGAAATGCCATTTTGAGAAAAACGCGTTTAAAGTTTCAATTTCAGTTCTTCAATTCACGGATTCTTCTCTTTCAACGCTCATATCTCAGTCAATTTTGTTCGGATCGACTTGAAATTTTCAGGACATATTCTCAGATACTTATACTTCAAAAAATTCAATAAAAAAATCGATTTTTTCAAAATCGCAAGTGGGGGTAACCTCTTAAGGAGGTGCGATCATTTCCACGGGGTAAAAAAAGAGTCTAAATTTATTTTACCCACAGTTGATCTGATTGATGTGTACTTATGTTGATTATTCGTATTATCGTTTATAGTGTGCCAAATGTCGTGGTAAATGATGAATTCATTGCACGTGAATATATATAAACTGAAAAATTAGATTGTCAACGACTCGGTAGTAATCTTCGTATAATGAGAATAATATATCCACCGTAAAAGCGGATTAAAAAGACAAAAAAAATCGGCCGGAATCCTATTAAAATAGGCTTGAATTACCTCAGCGGAATTAACACGATAGGCAGAATATAATTGACAGGCAACGAATAGTAACGCTGGCATTTTTTTCAGCCTTCAATTATTAATTGATTGCTGGAAAATTGTACGCTAACAACGAATTTTAGTAGTAAAATTGACGAGTTGTATTATCGAGTCCGCGTCAGTCATGTCATGAATGCACTTTTCGAAACCGAAGAGCTAAAGGGTTGCGATAATTTGTGATAGTAACAGGGGTCTATTTTTTAATCGATTTCTAGACTAGACTTATGACCAATCGAAAGCGAATCAAACCGACTTTTCAACGCCGTCGTTACATTTCGGTTCGAATAAGGTTTTACATAATAAATTGCGTATCTCATTAATTGGGACATCTGTCACTCGCACGTAGCACGGTCGAATCTCATGTCCGATTACTGGTACGAGAGAACGTAGCCGCAGAGACCGAATCGTCGAACGCCAAGCGTTGACAGTCCGTTTCACTGCGTACCTCGCGGTAAATGACTTGTTACTAACTTAGTTTGTTATTTTGAAAAAAAGAAGTGAAACAAAGAAGAGAAAATAATTTGGTAAGTACATGTGTCCCATATCTAGATAATAGCACCTATATTATTATTAACCTAGTTAACTAATAATTAACTAATTAAATAATAATTAACTAATAATAGTTTTTTTTTAAATTAATATCTTATCTTAATTAATATCTTTTTCTTGCTTATATATCCGAAATGTGTCCGGAGGGTTACTTTCTTTACTAATATATCGAATGATTGCTTACGAGGGTCGAGTCACCAAAAAATTATGATAAAATATGGTCAGTATATGGATGAATAATAAAGAGTCCTCACGTACCTGTTCAATTTGAACCTTGTATGTGTGTGTGTTCTTTTTCCGGACGGAAAATTAAAGTATGTTAAGAAAAAGAAAGTTTTGCAAAATATGAGGGTTCTAAACAATCTTTGAGTTAGTGCTCAAACGCCATCTTCATATTTTTTTCTCATGATTACCGGAGTATGAATTTTTTTTTATCTCGCAGAAAATGTTAGTGCGTGATCCAATGTAAGTCTTGATTAATTTTTTTCTGTAACAAGGCACAATTGTCATATAAATATTTATTTTTACCATAAGCAATTTGTATTTGCAGATTACGAATCAATATGTGTAATTCGGTGGTGAAAATTATATCAACCACTTGATGAACGAGAACACGGTGTATACATCACTGAACGTCTAACAGGTACGCGTGTTCTATTGGAGTAATATGTTGTTTTGGAGTAAGAAAATAAACGAAGAAAAATAATTAACGAAAAATCGAAAAAGAAAAAAGTAAACGTCGTTTGAGCATTACACAAAAAAATGTGCAGACCTCTCAAATTTTGTATGAATTACTTTTTCATAACGTAGTAACATTTCCCGTTGAGTAACGCAATAATTCTTTTATCTACCACCCTTATATATATATATATATATATATATATATATATTTATAGCACAGAAATGGAAAATTATGGAAAGGCAAAAGTTCAACACGTTAATAATACGCCGTCACATATTTCATCCCACGTTTTGAATACAGCCGAGTCTTTTTGATTTCCAAAAGTTTCACGAGACTTATAAACGTTCGAAAATTTGCGCTTCCCTTTAGAATATGTGCAGCGTTGGTTTAATCCGGGGCTAGCCCTTTGCGCGAACTCTCTTTGAATTTTGCAAAAGAATTGAGAGAGAGAAACATGTCTGCGAATAACTTTAATTTTTTGTCGCCATACTCTCTCTCTCTCTCTCTCTCTCTCTCTCTCTCTCTCTCTCTCTCTCTCTCTTTCTCGCTCTTTTGGCACCCAGCACAAGCTCTTTTTCAGCATCTCACCGCGCACATGACGGGCTCCAGCCTGCTCTCTCGCCTTTTCTTCACTGCTGACAAATTTAACATTTATACATCGCACCCTACATGACGCATACATGCACACGACGTCCCCCTCGCTGGCGGTGGTTATGCAAAATCAGGCACGTTCGCGAAGCCGTACACGTGAATTATGTCGGATGTATACATGCAAGAGTCGAAGGTGTCGATTTCGTCGCTTCGAATCCTTTTTCCCCTTTTCGCACAGACGCTTTTGCTCTTTCCACTTCTCGTCCCACCGCATTCGGCGTGTACAACACCGTGCGCGTGGGAGAGTAGGATCGCGAGGGAAGAAAAAAATTGAGTCAGGCCAGGAAGGTCGGGAGGGGAAATAAATAAATACCGTTATTGCGGCAAAGCGAGGAAAAACGCTTATGGTCCTTTTAGAAATATCGTGTGTCAGATATAGAGGGTGGCTCGAAAAGTGACGTTCGAAAGGGAGGTCTACACTGACAAGGAACATCCCTCAGGTGACACCCGTCGATTTTGTTGAAATTTGGATATGTTATAAAACACCGAAAAGTAAGCGATACGTATTTTTTTTTATCGGCGGAAAAACGGTTTTGAGGGCTGCAACCACCCCTCGAAAAAAGGTTCGAAAGGGAGGTCTACACTGACAAGGAACATCCCTCAGGTGACACCCGTCGATTTTGTTGAAATTTGGATATGTTATAAAACACCGAAAAGTAAGCGATACGTATTTTTTTTTATCGGCGGAAAAACGGTTTTGTGGGGTGCAACCACCCCTCGAAAAAAGGCATCTCAGGGTGGTTCACCCCTTAATTTTTTTTGCAATGTCACTATAGTGGATTTTTCATTGCTTCGGATTAGAAGAATTTTCGTTTTTGTTTCATTAAAATCGGTGGACTCCTTGTGTGTGGGACTGCTATATTACCTCTAGAGATGCCTTTTTTCGAGGGGTGGTTTCACCCCTTAAAACCGTTTTGCCGCCGATAAAAAAAAATACGTATCGAATACTTTTCGGTGCTTTATAACATATCTGAATTTCAACAAAATCGAAGGCTGTCACCTGAGGGATGTTCCTTGTGAGAGAAAAGTCCATGGTATTTGCAACAAATACCCAAGGGGAAAGAGGGGGGCAAAATTCGTTGTAGTTTATTGGCACCGCAATCGTAATGTGGTTCACATGACTGTGAGCGAAAAGTATACCTGAACATGCAATTTGGGTGACGTGTCTATCTATTATCCTTAAAATGATTATTCACTATTGTAAGAGGCTTGACAATTTAGATATGATTAATGCAGTGCTGTAACAAAATCGGCGTACACATAGTAATCTTGTATACTGTACGTTAAGTTTTGTCCAGTCAAACTTCTACTATACTTTTCACGTTTGTACAATTCATGTGGGTAACTTTAACGTTTTTTGAGTATAATTTGTTAGAAGACCTTATGAAAAAAGTGACTATTCTGAAAAAAATTGTAGTAAAGTGTACTTATAGCGAAGAAGTAAATCATTTGCAGTTCGAGCAACCGCAGCTTAAGGGGGGAAATCACAGTAAAATTTTCAATTTTTCGAAAAAAAAATTTTTTGCTGAAAAGGTGCTTTAGGATCTTAAAAATAATATACCAAATGATGGAATACGGCAAAAGTGTTCGAGTGCCCAAATTTCTTGCGTTGAATACAACGCTTTTTCACGACGCTTCACTTTCGTGCATACATATATAACATAAATAGTGACAAAAAACAGTGATATTTGTAAATCATTGTCATTATGAGTGACACATCGTCAAGTCGTGTTAGAAAAGGGATGAAAAAGGGTACTGCGTACGAAAATCGACTGTACGGTGCAGGCATTGCAGATTAGAGGTATATGAAATTTTCATATGGTTTCTCAGTACTTAAAACTTTAAACGCGTTTTTCTCGAAACCACTTTTTTTGAGCTCGCCGAAGACATAACTCGAGCAAATCTTTACCGATCGACTTGAAATTTTGACAGTAGCTTCGAAACATCTTTCTCCACGGAGTTACGTAGGATTTATTATTTTATATGGCTGATTTTTTTTTTATCGACTATTTTATGGCGTTTTTTTTTGTTAAAAATTTATCTTTATTTTCAAACATGCACCATTTTGCGAAAAATCAATACATCGAAAAAATCCTACGTGCCTCGCTAGCTGTTGTTATATGGAAACTAAAAAATTTTGGTTTTTTCGTCCAGGTAAAAAATTAAGGAGTCTACGTCTTCGGCCATCGACACGCTTTCAAAAATAGGCGCCTTGGGGCATGTGCTGCGCAGCCGCCGTTTTTAAATATTTTTTATTGAAAAAATTACATTTTGTACTTTTTTAGTATTGCTATAAAACCTACTTTACAGATTTTCGATTGATACTTTTATTCAGCCAAAATTAATTCCCGAAAATATGCCTATTTTTTTGTGTGCTACTGTGATTTCCCCCCTTAAAAGTCCATAGAACTACGCATATCTCACAAACTGTTACATAGTATGTTTATTGCATTGCTGAAATAGGATATCAGTTCAACACTTCGTCTTGTAGTTCACCTTCTGTTCTTGTAGGACACGCGTTACTATGCATTCAGCACGTCGTATTATATAATATGGTGTGAATCACTATTATATGGTACAAAACTATTGCGAAGTGCCAAAAATCCATTCAAACAGTGACTTCTATTGTAAAAAAAGATTTGTGCAAGATTTCACCTAGATCGCAGGCAACAGCTATTCGGAAGTACAGCCAGAATTACTTTTGTCTCTTATGCCACATCTGTGCTAAAGATGCCAAAAGTACTCGGTAGCGTAGTAGGAGCGTGCGTAGGATAGGCAGAAGGTAGGCAGTTAGGTTCTAGGTTCGATTCCGATTAGGCGAAATATTTTCTTCGAAATAAATCATTCCGGGAGGTCAGGGAATGGCGAATTATAATTTAAAAAAATCATCGAGGTAGAACTCTCAGTTGCGTATTTTATTTGATTTTGGATTTATGAAATATTTCATGCATTTAGTAGAAGGGCACTGACGCCTTGTACCAGGACTTGAATGACACAACAAATACGTATATGACAGGTCGTATCTTATAATATATTACAAACCACTATAAACGTCGTCACAAATAACAGGCAACATTTTTAATCAATGTATATATATTTCAGTTCACTATTACAATCTTGGGGAAGTACATTTTTTATAGTATCATGGAATATCAATTTTATGAAAATCTACTAAATGATGTAGCATTGAAAAATAAACGTATGTTTGTAGGATTTGTAGTTGCGCTTAACATTCATCCAACTGCTAAAATATCAATAAGCAGTACTATTCTTTGGGCAGTAACTATGCCTATAAAATATTATTGTCCCCTCAGGGAAATATTGAATATAGTTAAAACATGGTTGAGAACACCATACATTTCTCGCATTGTAGCCTTTCCTTCCAGATGTCACTTTTCGCGCCACCCCGTACGTATATGTACTTCTGTACAGAAAGCCTGAAAGATCTGAGCCTCTTTTACCCCTTTTTGCGACCTCATTAATTTTACCCGTGCAACTGTACTCCCAGTCCAATCTTCCGACGTTTATTCGCAATGGCCCTGAATTCAAGCAATGCACCCACAAATTCAATGGATTGTACATGCATCGATTAATCGACGAGATCGACCGAGCACACATTAGCCATAGCGTGATTTGTCGTGGCAAGGAAATAAAAAAGTGGCAATTTGCAAATTGTTTTATCGTCATTAAATTTAACTGGCAATGTTACGCCTCCTAACGAGACGCCTTTTCAATGATGGCTCAATTCGACCTGAAGCTTCCTGACTGAGTCAAACGGAACGTTTTTTTTTACCACGGACGTTTCGAGTTTGTGGAAATTATTTTGGGGTAAAAGAAACGTGAGTGCATTTTAGCAAAAAATGAAGGGGCACGTTATATCGAGATTTATAAAAACTCAAAATATATTTTCTCGAAATTTGGCCACGATTTACGTACGCGAGAGTTTTTGGTATTTTCCAGACTTTAGGTTTTTGAAAATCCGAACGCTTCGAGTAGCCATGGACAAAAAATCAATAACGGTTGGCTATAAATGATATTGTATTCTTTAAAAAACAAAATTCCGTTGGATATCTCCAAATTTGAGCATATTAAGGAGGTTGGAGTGGTCCGATTGAGTCAAATGACGGTTTATGATTTTTTTTTTCGCAGAACCTCAAAACAGTGCATACGAGGTATGAATTTATTCTGTAGATGCGGATTTTTTATGAAATATACAATTAAAGCGCATCATTATGCATTTTTATATTTTTATTACGTTAATGAGATGTACTTTTGTGCTTCTACCAATTTGAAAAAGTATAACATAATTGATGATTATTATGAAATTACGAAATTATGAAAAAAGTTATGAAATTATGATGAAAAAAATGAAATTATGAAATTCTGAAAATGAAGAAAAAATGAAATGATGAAATTATGAAGAAAAAAATGAAACTATGAAGAAAAAAATGAAATTTTGAAACTATGAAGAAAAAAATGAAACTGAAATTATGAAGAAAAAATGGAACTATGAAATTATGAAAAAGTTATGAAAAAATGAAATGATGAAATTATGAAGGAAACAATGAAATTATGCAATTTTGAAAAAGAATGAAATTATGAAATTTTGAAAAAGAATGAAATTATGAATTTGGATGAAATTCGTATTTGAATTTGTAAGAAAAATTTCGTTCTGAGTTGTATAAAACATTTTTTTAAATGAAAAATGAAAGGAATTTGTATGAATTATGAAAAAACGCAGGTTTTTCACATCACCAGTTGATTTCATTTTTCATTTTAAAAAAATGTTTCATACAACTCAGAACGAAATTTATAGTAATTTATATTTATGCCTATTTATATCACGAGATTATTTGTTATGGGCATTAATTAATATTAAGTATTGCCGAAATACGGCAACTGTGCGAACATTGAGGTTGGCAATGCTCTTCGTTCGCCAGCCAAGATTCCTAATTTTTCATCAAAATTTGATGGGTCAATATCGAATATAGATGGCTTATGATGGGCAAGATGGGTTTTTTTCACAAATATGTTTGCGCTGATCCGTTATTAGAAATGGTTTATCTTGGTGCTAAATAGCCATAACGATTGCTTTACCCGTCACGTGAACATCTGGCCCGTCTAATCACCCGCAAAATTACATACATCAAACTATTTTTTACCTCTGGTGTTTGGTTGCGAAAAAAATTCAAAAAATTCTCAAAGGCTCAGTATAGTCTAGACAATAACATATATTTTTTTAAACTCAATCTTGAATTTTGGCTATCGCTCCAACTTCCATAAAGAGTTTACGGCTTTATTTGCCCACTCGGAAATTCAATATTTCACGAAAATCTGAGTTTTCCACCGACTTTTGCCAAATTTAAGGACACGGGCCTTCAGTGCTACTCTGTTCACCTATAGAAAATAAACAATAGTCAGGGTCGATACCAAATAATTTGATAAATACGATTAATTTCATTAACGCGAATAATTGCTAAATCAAATCCAGACAGTATGCAGACGGTCTTTTTTCCGCGTAAAAATATTTCAAAAATAGCGAAAAAATACCAAAAACTGTAAAAAATTGGAATAAATCTCAAAAAAATCCTCAAATTTTATGAAAAATTGTAAAAAATGACAACGAATTATAAAATAAAATTTAAAAAATGCGCAACGATTAAACAATGATAAAGATGATTGTTTTTCGTGTAAAAAGAGCAAAGAAAAAACACTCTTGGGGAAAGGTTCCTATAACTATATTTAAAAAAAAATACAATCTTTAAAAAATAAAAAATGGATTATTATTCTTCGCACAAACAGAAGAAAAGAATGTAACTATAACTACAATTAAAAAAACTCCTTACAATCAATAAATCAATGCAGAAATTGTAAAAAGCCAATGACACAAAGTGATCAATAAATAAAAATTGCACGAGCCAAATAAACTTTCCACCAGCCCAAAGAACCAAGAGGCTTCGTCTGAAGGAAACGAATGCGTTATCCGGAGCTTTTTAACGGGGCTGTATCATTTTCAGCCGACTGACAAAAGACGAGGAGCCCTTATGTCATGCACCGCGTGAAGACGAAGACGAGCCCCGGCGATTCCGGCGTGAGATGAAAAGGCAAAAAAAAGTCTGGCGTGAAATATCTGAAATGAGGGTGACAAGGGGGGCAAGGGGTGTTGAGGATGGAGGAGGAGAAAGGGCGAAGGGCGTAATGCACAAAGCTCCACTCGGGAGGCCGTGAGACACGGGGTAAACAGGGGCGACTGGTAAAAGGGCGAGGGTCCAGTGCTACAGTGACAAAATGCACAGTACATACGTACGTGAGGTATAGAGAGAGATGACGAGGACCCTCGAGCTGCCTTGGCTGGCAACCCTCTCAATCCACAGCCACCCTCTCTCTCTCTCTCTCTCTCTCTCATCCTTCATTTTTTTCCTGCTCTTTCGCTCTCTCAGTTTTCCTGAGGAAAAGGAAGTGAAGGACGCCTCATAGATAGAGAGAGAGGAGAGAGCGAGGGAGAGAGAGAGAGAGAGAGAGAGAGAGAGAGAGAGAGAGAGAGAGGGAGGGAGGGAGGGAGGGAGAGTTATGTACAGAAGAAAAAGATAGCGCGAAATTGAGGGAGAAGAGCGGCTTACCAAGGAACTGCCCTAATAGTCCATTGTCTAAGATCCAAGCGACAAATCCTCATCTCGTTCTCTCGTGGCTTTGAGATCGTTCTCCTCTTTCATACATCCTCCTTTTTACCGAGCGAGTACGTACCCAAAAATCCCGTTAAAACCTGCACGACGCAATCCCAAGGCTCAGATTTTACCCCCCCCCCCCCCCCCCCCCCCCACGTCGCCTCCCCCCTCTCTTTGAAAAGATGTGTCGACCAGTCTGGCGCGCGGCCCCATCGCGATTCGCATGTGCATGAGTCACCAACTCCCCGCGGTCCATTTTTATTCCCTTTTTCTGTCGTTCTTACGTTCCACCCTTTCTCATTTTCCGGCTGTAATTCTCCGAGCTTTTCGCGCTTTCCTCCCCCAGGTCGATTCTTCACTCCACACTTTTCTCTTGGTTCACAACTTCGCAAACGGTTGACCCTTCACTTACGATCCGTGTCAAAATTTTTGTTCACTGGAAGGATTGGACTCATTGTAAACGGAACATGAAGCTCCTTTTTGGTATACAGTCGAAACAGCTTATAAGGACATCGAGGAGAGATACCTTTGGGCAAGGAAAAAAATTGATGACTTTCATGATTTTTTTGTGGGAGAAAGGATTTCTTGCCCATTTTGAAACTTAAGGTGCGGTTTATTGGTACTTTTGGCTGTTACATGGTATTTTTTATTTTATTTTCGAAAGTGTCGGATGTATGGCACGGTCTTCTAAACTGCATTTTCAAAACTGGCGTGACGTAGAGCTCGAAAACTGATCGACCGATTCTGATGAAATTTGGTATAAATATTTCTAACGTTATTGTCTAAAACATGAGCATACATTTTTTTGAAAATTAAAAAAACGTATTTTTTATTACAAAATGTAGCCATATTTTTTTTTCGAAAAATTCAATCTTTTCGTTTCGAAGCGTACCATTTCAACGATTTTCAAGGTTGCTCACTTTTTCTTGGTTCATATTCTGCGTATGAGTGTCAATGGAAGGAAAACCGTCGCTGATTTTTTTTCAGAATGTTCATGGCAATGCTACGTGACACGCCGTCTGACAATATCTGCCGCAATCCGATTAGAAGACTGCGCCATACCTCGACCATTGTTAAAGAATATTTTTTTTAAATACCATGTAATAACCAAAGGTAGTAATAAAACACACCATAAGTCAAAAAAATCTTAACGCAATCTTTCCTGTTGAACAAAAAATCGTGAAATTCGGCAATTTTTTCCTCGCCTAACAGTATCTCCCCCCTTAAGACTATCGGCTATAACGTCGATACTGCATGGTCCCTGCAATGTCGTTATAACCGGTCTTAACTGTAGTTGATTAGTGAAAGAGAAATTAAACTGTATATAATTAGTTATCGCAAAATAAATAGAATTTCATATAATTGGATATTTAAACAGAAATTCATTTTTGTATAATTGATCATTGGAAGAGAAATACGCACAAGGAAGAGACGGTAGAACACACAAAAATAGCGTACGATATTTCCGAAATTCACAGGCTGCCGTAACATCCTTGTCTTTCAGGCCAGAAACATTTTTTTCGACGGCATTTTTTCCGTTAATATCGGCATTTTTGGTGCAATGGGAACTACACATTTCCATTTGCATAACCGGAACATATTGTAACATCTCATAGACGGAGGGGGGGGGGGCAAATAATATTTATATTCCAATCGAATGTCTCCCTCCGAATCATAAAAATTTGGTACGAAACATTTTTTTGTACAAGCTGGTTTAAATTGATCTGTCTGTTTTTCAATTAATTTTTCGCATTTTTACTTGATCTAACGCGGGGTGTGTTTAAAAAAATATTTTCCACGTTTTCAAATTGACCTCAACTTCTTTTTTCACCTGTTTATTTGATCTGATGAGTTTACTTTATCTGTCACCTTTCAAAATGGATCTATTTTTTTTTGTCAATGTGGATATCCATTAAATTATAAATTTATTCTCTAACTGAAAATATTTTTTTTAAAGTAACTGTGCAATAGTCGATCGAATTAAATATTCAATTTTTTTCTCCCAAATCCTCATTTTAGAAAAGCGAGGAGTGGAAATCATTTTTTCATCACACATTTCATTTTGTCAATTTTTTCCAACATTTTCTCAACATTCCTCAACTTTTGAATGCATTCTGCATTCGATGAATAAGAAATATCATGGTAACAATGTTTCTAAATATCGTAGACGGTTATTATTTTATCGCAGCTTGTTTTTAATTTGTTTTTCGTGAACGAAAAACCTTTCAGATTTAGATAAAAAATAGATAAAAAAGATAGATAAAAAGATTCGTAGATAAAAAATATACGATTCTTTCAGAGACGTGAAACGTTCGGAGTTCGTAATTTTTTTTTATGAAGAATTCACAATGTTGGATTTAATTCCAAAGGGTAAGGGAAACATATCAAGGGCCGTAGAGCCACGCGATCGAATCTTCGATGATTAGCTAAACGGGATACTGCGGTAATCAAAACCACACCGAACTCTCTCTCTCTCTCTCTCTCTCTCTCTCTCTCTCTCTCTCTCTCTCTCTCTCTCTCTCTCTCGTAGAGATCTACCAATTTCGCTCCGATATTACGTTTCCCTGAGAATATCCGCGTCGGGCCCGCAATGGGGTAGGTGGCGTAAACGCACTGGCCCTAATGATCCTGCGGTCCTCGGGGATCGCTTATGTACTCGCGTTTCAACGCTTCCGCCCACAGCATCCGACAATTGACGTTAATTGTACGTGTAGATAGACAAAGATGAAGATCCTTTCTCTCTCTCTCTCTCGCCCCCCCCCTCTCTCTCTCTCTCTCGCATCCCTTGTGAGTGCTCCTTTGTTTTTTCTTCTTATATGCATTTTCATTTTTATTATGATATGCCATATATTTGTTTTTGTTTATGTCATGTACATTCATATTTTCTTTTTAATTTTTTGATTATTTTTGGATCGAGTTTCTTCAATTTTTTCGCGTTTTTTGAATACCATTTTCTGTCTTTCCTATTTGCCGATTTTCTTTTACTTGGATTTTATTTGACTTTGATATGCCCTAGTTTTGTTTTTGTTTATATTATTTTTAATATTGGGTAGATTCGTATCGTCTTTTTAATTTTTTTGATTTTTGTATTGAGTTTCTTCAATTTTTTGCGGTTTTCGTCTACGATATTGCTTTATTTTCATTTGCCGATTTTTCCTTAAGGCCGTAGGCCCCATTAACGGGGATAAAATCATGTGCGAATTTAAGAATTTTTTTTCATAAAATTAATTACACATCTATTTAGTATGAATATCAAGCTGCTAGAACATATTTTTTTTTCGATGTACCGACTACTAATATGTTCTTTTGTTATCTTTTTTTAAGGCGCTCCGCGGCGTGACATTTAGCATCCACAATTTTTTACCAGAAAAAAAACAAAAATTCGCATCAATCTACATTAAAATAGCTAGAGAAGTACATACTTACGGACTTTAACAAATATTGTTTTATTGAAGAGTTGTAGGTATTTGAACTTGAGAAATGAGAAATGAAAAATGAACTTTCAGTGAAAAATTTCGTTATAACTGCTCGTGTAATTAATTTTATGAGTGAATCACTTTTTCATACGAAAAAAATGGTTAAATTCGCACATGATTTTATACCCGTTACTGTGGCCTAAGGCCTTAATTTTGTTTTGATGGCTTTAGATTTTGTTTGATTTTGATATGCCCTATTTTGTTTTTGTTTATATTATATTTGTTGTTTTTATATAATGTAGATTCATATCGTCTTTTTAATTTTTTAAATTTTTGTAATGAGTGTCTTCAATCTTTTGTGAACTTTTTTCTCTTTTGTCCATTTGCCAATATTATTTGAATTTGGGTATTCAATCTGTACTTTCATTTGCATTTTTTATTTTACAGTCATTTTGTTTATAACCATCTTGCTTTGCTTTTATCGACTCTCTTTTATTTAATTCTTGGCCAGAAGACATTTTGGTCCTAGAGCACTAATACACCGAATCGAATCGACTCGAATCAGATTTCTCTCTCTCTCTCTCTCTCTCTCTCTCTCTCTCTCTCTCTCTCTTTCTTTCTCCCTGAATACCCTCCCTCCCTCAATCCACTCGATATTTATCGAAAGGTTTCCGGATTGAAATAAAAATTCAAGAAAAAACAAAACGAAAAAAAATCTATTTTTTGATGCATTCCAACGATTCAAATTTTGACAGCATCAATATTTCACCTGTTTTATTTTTCTCTACTTTATCTTGTAATTCCTCTCGCAAAAAAAACCCAAAAAAACCGTCCCTTTCTCCCTCTCTCTCGCCCTCTTCCTGCCTCAATATTTTATACACGATCTCTTTACTTTATTTAATTTATTCTTGTAATTCCGTCAGTCCATCTCATTGTATCAATGATTAATTAACCGTCTCGAAGTTGTATTTTTATCTTCTCCCACTCAGCCGATATTTCACGATCATGACGTTCGCCACATCGATTAATAGTTGCATCTGGAAAAGCTGGACCGATGCAATCAATTCCGATGAATTAATACTGGCAGGAAAATGGTATATAGAGAGGAAGGAGGATCAGTCGAGCAAAAACAAGATGAACATATAATATGGTAAGGCAGGCGAAAAATACACCTTTCGGTAGGTGAATAAATAGATAAATACAGTAGACGGTGAGAGGGAGGGAGGGATCGAGAGCGAGAGAGAGAGAGAAAGGCAAATTCGTCCAAACTGCAGGATAAAATGATAGCAGAGAGTGAATCGCTCTCGGAGAGAGCTATGGTGAAGCAGGCAGGGAAACGGTAGAACGGTGAAGGAAATTCTCATATTTCCAATTAAGGCACAATTATTACCAAAATAAACGGGGCAACAGTGGGCGAACCACCGAAAGTTGAGAGCGAACTTTCCGAACAAACATGATGCTTCTATTTTATATAAACGCCAATATACACACACAAATATATATAAACATACACACACACACACAAATATATATATATATATATATATATATATATATATTTGTGTGTGTATATTGGCGTTTATATAAAATATAAGCATCGCGTTTGTTCGGAAAGTTTTGTATAAAATTTTATAAAATATAATTTTGCTATATTATAAATTTTAATTTTATTATTTAATTTTTTATTGTATAATATTATTTGAAAAATTTTAATATTATTTTATAAATTATAAATTTTCATATTATAAATTTTATATTATAAGCAAATGTTATAAAATATAAAATTTGTTATCTATCAAGAATTTATATATATATAGACATCTGGAAAACGATATTTAATACTTCGCGAACATTGAGGCTGTACGTGTATATATTGGTCATTCATTTAATACTTCAGTTATTCATTTCTTTGTTTTTTCCATCCATTTAGTACTCTTTCAGTCATTCAATCATTCATTTACTCATTTTTCATTTCTTCGTTTATTCGTCTATTCATTTATCTATTTTTAGTTATTTATTCATTTACAGGAATATATGCAATAAACATATATATATTATATCCTCCTCGCAAATGCGCACCTATATCCTCAGTATATCCGCCTACCCTGGCATATATGACGATATGCACCACCGTAATTATGGTTGCGCATAGCTATCCAGAGTTGCGGAGTAATAATAATAGGACGAAAGGAGCCCTTAAGGGCTCCACATACAAGTATCGGAGAAGACCATTTCATCCTCGCCTTTCAACCACACCATCGACATTGAAACTTTTTCGTTCATACGTGCATGCATCGCATCGTATGGAGAATTTAATACAATTTAAAAGATTTATTTATTTCTCGTACAATTATTTGTTTTAATACAATGAAAAAAATGTAATACACTTTTGAAAATTACAATGGAGTGGAAGAGAACGGAGATGAAATATATATATATATGTATATATATATATATATATATATAAATTTTATAAAATATATTTTTTCTATATTATAAATTCTAATTTTATTATTTAATTTTTTATTTTATAAATTATAAATTTGATATTATAAGCAAATGTTATAAAATATAAAATTTGTTATCTATCAAAAATTTATATATATACTATATAGACGTCTGGAAAACGATATTTAATATTATATTAAACGATATTTAATATATATATATACTTCAATGCGTATGAGTGTGCAACTCTGTGCCACAGGAATTATTCTTAATAATAATGAGCCGCGCAACGATTAAATGACTCGTCTACTCTATGGGGAGGGTCTCGTGCATTCTCGTGGAGTAACACAAACGATTAAAATTGAATCGTCGCTCGACAAATAGAATCGAGGGGTCATCCGTCTGGTCATTTAACCCGATACGTCAGCTTTCATCTAATTCCCCCCGCCTCACTCCCTCGCCGTCGCTCGCTCTTTCTTTCTCTCTCACCATCTCAATCAGGCGCTCTCTCGCGCCCTGTAGTGGCTCTATTTTATGGCTTGCCTGTAAATTCTTGCAGTGAAGTGGGAGACGTTGTGTACGCGTGTTTTATTGTCGTCACGATTATAAGCACGGGCTTATCAATTGTGTGGCTTTGGCTACAAACGTAGATGAGAAGAAAGGGAGAGAGAGAGAGAGAGAGAGAGATGCGCGAAGATCGCGTAACATTTATTTTTCAAATTACGTCATGGAGATCGAGTGACATCATAGACTACGAACATCGAACGGTTCATCATGTGTGTGTGTGTGTGTGTGTGTTTGTAGTGCGCGTTTAGTGGTGCCTGTGGTCGCACGTGATTGGCGCCCCTTTAAAAATTACTAATAAATCAGGGGTTGATCCGAGACACCCTGAATATGTATTAGACTGTTTCAAAATAAATCGATAATTTTTTTTAGCTTGACACAATCTTAAGTTATACTTGGAGATAAAGAAATAATTTTCGCGAAAGGGGGGAGCGGTCTTTCAAGATTTAGAGGTGCCTCATCGGACTTTTGTGCTTTTTTATTTCGTTAAGGATGTTGAGTCCCTATGAAACATGTTAATGTTAATTGTTCAATAAATAGCTTTTTAATCGTCATGAAATGTTTATACGACCTCCTGAATACTTCGTGTAAAGACATACCAAATTTTCAGAATTCTATCATCATTACTTCAATGTCCTTAGGGGTTGAAATAAAAAGTGATAAGAAAATTCTGAAAATTTGGTATGTTTTTGTATGAAGTATTTAAGAGGTCGTGTTAAAATTTCACGACGATTAGGAAGCTTGTTATTAAAAAATCAACATTTTGTTAAGAACAATTTTTAAGAGAAGTTAAAAAAAAATGTATGAATAAACTTCGTTTTGTTTCCGTTGCTTTCAGTATATTGTAGATATTACAAAATTGAGAGGTAAAAAAAAACTTATTGCAAAGTTACATCAGTTTCCATAAGACAACATTTAATTTGTGAATGTTAATTCTCAATAAGGAGCTTCCTAATTGTCGTGAAATTTTTACACGACCTCTGAAATACTTCATACAAAAACGTACCAAATTTTCAGAATTTTATTATCATTTGCGATTTGGGACTCAACATCCTTAATACGTAAATAACGAATTTGCATGAATGAAACATACATTTTTCTTGTTCTAAAATGATGAATATATTCTAAACTTATGTATAAATACTGAATATACTATAAAAAAAACGGTCTTGGTTATTGCAGTAACAATTATCGGTCGATATATTTCGCGAGGATTATTTTTATACGTCCAAGTATAGTTTAAGATTGTGTCAAGCTAAAAAAAATTATCGATTTATTTTGAAACAGTCTAATATGTATATAGCCTGAGTTTAATATATCTTCGTCTTGTTTTATTTTTCAATAAGACGACTATTATTCAATAAATATATACCGTTGAGTTATTATTCTGATAACTGTTCGTCACTGTGTCCTCAAATTAAAAATTAAAACAAGTTTGATTCCACAGAACACATTTTTAAAATTAATTTTCGAAGTTGGCTACCCCTCACTCTAAAAAATAATAAAAATAATGAAAATAATATCACGAAAATGGTGCACTACTGCGTGAAGCATAAATGGGTTATTTGATAGCGGGAAACACGTGCTGCAACCCTTTAACGGGATCGTGCTCAATAACCAGTAGTCCCGTATACAGTATTTATATCTCGTTAAGGGCGTCGTCAACTAATGGGCTAGGGGGTGCAAGATGGGGAAGGGAAGGTTGGGGAAATACGAATTTTGGACATTTTAGACCCTCATATACATGCTTTCAAATATCTAGCGGTGGCACCTGCCCGGCCCCCCACCTGCCCCCCCTCGGCGACGCCCCTGTATCTCATACTCATTTTCCTGCTGCGTTCGCATAAATTCGCAGGGCTCGAATTTTTCGAGGAGGCTGCATATGCGAATACGAAAGCGAGAAACAACGCGAAGGACCGTAATTTGTTGAGCAGACAAATTTTCATACGCGCGCGTACGACGGGCGAATTGCACCGCGACAAGGCGGAATCCTTCGACCCGGGAGATCCGACCGAATATCCGCGGGCGAGCTCTAATCGTTTGACAAACACGACCGCGTTAGAGAAATTGGCAAGTCGCGGAACCTGAGCGAGAGAAGTGATAGGAAGGGGGGGAGAGGATATTCTTGAAATGTCCTTTTATTGTATACTAATTACATAAATAAACATATACATATGTTTATATAAATATATGCATATATTTATATAAATATATACATATATTTATTTTAAGTAAAATACATATATTTATTTTAAGTAATATACAGTAATATAGATTATTTAAAGTAAATAAATTATACATATAAATATCAACTGTGTGGTCGAAAAAAATTATCGTAAATATGCTAGCTATTTTTACAGCGAATTAACATTACCCCCTCCCTTAAGCTACTTTATACCGCATTTGCCAAGGGTACGGGGAAACTGAAAAAACCCCGTGCCGGTACATACGCGGCCCCATACTCTTCTGATTCTCTGGCGCACATACGTTTCACTCAAGTGACTAACAAATCAAGGTCTGAGTAGTATTGGCCTTCCCCTGACTGGTGGATGCGCCGGGGGGTGTGGACGGCTAAGCGGTCACCGCTCCGAGTAAAGGTCATGCGGAACGCTGCTCAACTCGAAGTAACGCCGGAGCCGGACCCCCAACTGCCCATCCAGTGTCGGTTATGTTCGCAGATATTCATATCAAGAACTGAAGAGCGCCGGCTTGCGATGAATGCCTTAATGGCATATTAGCTTCAAGGACTCGCGGTAAAGAAGCGCGCGGAATAGATTTGGCGCTGTGGCAGTTCTTATAGGTCGTGCGTGGTCCTCTCTCTCTCTCTCCCTCTCTCTCTCCTTCTCTCGTTCTTTCTCGTTGCAGGTTTGCAAAATCTCCGCTGCATATACTCGCGCCCGTTCAAGTGCATTTGTAGATTCGTGAGGAAGCCTCTCGCGCGGAATATGCGGAGTACGCTTACGCACACACACGCACGCACATTTATATATATATATATATATATAAATATATATATATATATATATAACAGTGGCATTAATACTGAATGCGTTTCAATTTTTGTTATTCTGTATGTATTCACAATTTTTACGTTTTAATCATTTATATTTCATATTCTCATCAAAGTAGGTTTATCAAGGCCAATACTACGTAGAAACATTTTTTAACGAAATTAAAAAAATTACAGTATTATTCCGATGCAGTAGAATACACATTTTTTGTGTGAGTATCAAAAAGTTAATTCAAAGTGTCTAGGATGATTTCTACCAATGTATATATATATATATATATATATATATATATATATATATATATATATATATATATAAATTTAAAAATATAAATATAAAAATATAAATATATATATATAAATCTATATATATACATATATATATATATATAAAGATTTGTAGAAATTATTCTGGATTTTCTCTTTGAATTAGCTTTTTGATACTCACACAGAAAATGTATATTCTACTGCATCGGAATAATACTGTAATTTTATACTTTTGGAATAATACTGTAACACACATATATATATATATATTTATATATATATATATATATATACATTGGTAGAAATCATTCTGGACACTTTGAATTAGCTTTTCGATACTCACACAGAAAATGTATATTCTACTGCATCGGAATAATACTGTAATTTTTTTAATTTCGATAAAAAATGTTTCTACGTAGTATTGGCCTTAATAAACCTACTTTGATAAGAATATGAAATATAAGTGATTAAAACGTAATATAAATATAACGTAATATATATATATATATATATATATATATATATATATATATATTACGTAATATTATAATTCTGTATATATATATACAGAAGTACGTGAGGAAGTTGATAGATATCTTCTTCCATCGCCTATTACAGAAGTCACATGGCACCTTGTGTATTTTAACAAGCAAAACTATGAGACGTTCTTATCGTCTATAGTGGTCAATATAATTGACACTCAAGCAGGGAGAACAGCATCTCTCTCTCTCTCTCTCTCTCTCTCTCTCTCTCTCTCTCTCTCTCTCTCTCTCTCTCTCTCTCTTCCCTCTACATCGAGGCTCTCACGATTGCTCCGAACGCAAATCCCACGTCCAGTACGTGCCGCACACACACACACACACACACACACACACGCGCGCGGGCACACGCACACTCATCGACAGTAATATAGAGTCCGAGGTTCAGGAGACGAAAAGGGCTCCGTATAATCGTCGTATACACAGGAATGCGTTTTACGTTTGATCTGCTCGAGTACGGGATCCGCACTTGCTGCACCTAACGTATATGCATCACACGCGGCAATATGCAAAGTTGCGGCATAAGCACCCACGTGTGTGTGTGTGTGTCTGCTGTGTGTGTGTCTGCTGTGTGTGTGCGCGTGCGTGTGTGCGCGCGTGTGTGTGTGTGTGTGTGTGTGTGTGTGTGTGTGTGTGTGTGTGTGTGTGTGTGTGTGTGTGTGTGTGTGTGTGTGTGTGTGTGTGTGTGTGTGTGTGTGTGTGTGTGTGTGTGTGTGTGTGTGTGTGTGTGTGTGTGTGTGTGTGTGTGTGTGTGTGTGTGTGTGTGTGTGTGTGTGTGTGTGTGTGTGTGTGTGTGTGTGTGTGTGTGTGTGTGTGTGTGTGTGTGTGTGTGTGTGTGTGTTTAGCGTCACGCAACATGTCCAAGTGACGAGACGCCGTTGTATGAACGACGAGGCGGCTGTGAGTTACGTTCAAGCTGATTCGTTTCGACGCGCGAAGCCGTCGGCGGAAGCAAGACTCATGTATACGCGGAACGCACTTCACGCGGTGCGCTTTTTTTTCTTGCTCATTTATTTATCCTTTCTTGCTAGTCTTTTCTTTCTCTCTCGCTCTCGCTCTCTCTTTCTCTGTCCTTCTCTCCGGCACATTCACACAAAGTCCCGAGACACTCGACTTCTGGCACTCACTTATCGTCGTATGCACACGCGGCAGCCTCAGTGCACTCTTGTGCTCTCGTGTACGAGTCTCTCTTCACGTGTGCACGTATGCGACTCGTTACTGGAGGTACGAGAATATTTGGTGCAAATATACACTGCAAGTCGCGTATTTTGAATTGGTCAAGTAATAGGAGAACTTGCTTGATCGAAGCAGTGAAGAACAGGGAGCATGAGAAAGAGAGGGGTGGAGATTGGAAGAAAAAATATTTCGTCAAAGTTAATTTCATCAAAGTTATTTATTATTGTTTTCGTAGGAATTATAGATGGTGTTCAGTAAAGTCGACGACGGTTCGTTTGGAGTATAACGTTGGCAAAATGTAGAAGCGAAGCGATTTTCCGAAATTTCTGGTCGGGCGATCTTCGATTTGAGCTTTATTTTTCCCAATTTGACGAAATAGCTTTTTGCCTTTTTTATATTATTATTACTTGTAATAATAATGATAAGTAATGCATCATATTCTTACGTTGATGTCAATTTTATTATATACATTTTATTGTCGTGTATTTTTTTTTCATATGCAAGTACAATTGATTTCAATGTAATTGTATTGTGGAGAATGTTGGAGAGGGAAACGTGTGAAGAGGGATAGCAACCGACTATAGAGATGACATGGAACGAATATTGAAAAGGGGTATAAAAACAAAAGTCGACCACGAAATTAAACAGGATTGGAACAAAATTGAAAAAGGGACGCTTTGCCGTCAATGTAAAAGCAGGAAGAATAGTATAGATACAGAAAAGTATCGGGGGCATTTAAACATATAAGGGAAAACAAAAGAAACTTAGGCACATGATTCTTTTAAAGGCAAAATTTCTTACCCATTTTTGTTATTTCTAGTATTTTTTTTTATTAATCTTCAAAAATGGCGAAGGTGTGCGTGATCTTCTGAACTGCATTTTGAAAACTAGCACCACCTATAGCTAAAAAACGAACCGGCCAATTCTGATGAAATTTGGTTCAAATCTTTTTAACCTGATTGTCTAAAACATGATCCTAAATGCTTCTGAAACTGAAAAGAAAACCGTATATTTTTATTGCAAAATGTAGCTGTTTTTTTTCGGGATATTCAATCTTTTTGTTTCAAAGCGTATAATTTCATCGATTTTCAACATTTCTTACTTTTTCTTGGTTCATATGCACCATAAATGAATAGATATACTTTTTTTAAAATAATAATTATTATTTTCCAACTATTATCGTTTTCCTATATCATTCATTATATCATCACACGAATATCATTTTTACTACTGCGTTGTATAACAATCGTTACTGTTATTATTATTACTGTTATTATTTTATAAATAAATTAAGTACTGTTCGTACTTAATTTGTTCGAGCTTGGATAAAGCTCCAAAGGATATTTCACCGTGCATTTGTACCGTCATTCCTATTGTTTTTTTTTTACAATCCTCATTATCATTATTATCATTATTTATAAATCGAACGACGCGGACGACCTCGAGGAAGTCCGGCTCCGTCCTCTCCTCAGTTCAACTCCTTCACCATACATGGCCGTAGAAGGATTTTCGTTTCGCGACCCGCAAACGCCGAGGATCGAGTCTCGTTGAATAAACTGTCCCCCACTCTACTTTCTCTACGGTAAATACACAAGACAGCCAGCTGTCCCGTTCATAAAAAAGAAAAAAAATAAACGATGTCGATATACGCGATTTTGCAATTCCAAAAAAATCATTCGACGGAAAAAAAGTGTCGACTTGATTTCATTTCTGGGAAAACAAGGATCAGAATTCCGCTACCTGCGCGGAGAAAGTTTTGTCGCATCGAACGTAAAAAACGATGTAAAAAATTCCGTAATCGTAAAATTCGCCACAATCTGACTCGCGAAACTTCTCACAAATACGCTAATGGAATTAATTCTGAATAATGCAAATACTTTTTTAAATTTCGGATTAATTGGTCATTTTCACATTAATATCCCTGATATTTTATATTCTTATCAAAGTAGGTTCATTAAGGGTAATTGCCTTTAGGCGAGGGAAAGATTTGCCGATTTTCATGACGACTTAAAAAAAATGCGGAAAATATACTTTTTCAATATTTAATCTGCCGAAGGAGTCGATTTTGTCCAATTTTCACTATCGCGAAAATGCTCCAATTGAAACCTCCAAATAAATATACTTTTTGGTAACACTGTCGTTTTTCGTATCTATAAATCTTCCTCTTAAAAGACCTCAAAGGATTTTTGAAAAATATGTTGAACAAAAAAGTTTGGATCTTTTTCATGCGAGTACGTATTTTTCGACGCATCTCCTACTTTGAAGGGATGTTGGGGCACTAATCTTTGCTTTTCTCGAAAAATAAATTTTGAGCCATTAAGTAAGAACCTTTGACCACAAAAAACGTCTTTACAAAAAGAAAAGTGCATATTTACCGAAATACGATGATCGGAAATGCGTCTGGGGTCCGAGTGACCCCAGACGTTTTTCGTGGCGGAAGTGTGCAGTCGAACGGTTAAAGGCTGTCAATTTGTGATAAAAAAGAAAAATGCGTTTCTTTTTTACCAACCGTTTCCCAGAAAAAAATCCTCTAGGTTTATGTGGCTCTTTAAAGACGTATTGCCCGTACATTCCCTGCGAAAAGTGAGTTTCGGTGAAAATTTTGAGTACTTTGCGATAACATTAAAATCTGAAAAAAATCAACCGTATTGAAGATGATACGCACATTGGTTTTGAATAATAAGTATGCTAAAAATTGATAAGTTAATTGTTTAAACAAAAATTTGTTCAAAAAATCTGCGGTAAACTTGATTTTTTGTGACATTGAATGAATTATGATATTTTTCTGAATACATATAATTTTTTAAAGAATTTTCTCTCTATTTCGAAAATCCGGTTCTTGGAATTTTTCAGAGACTGTTCCTATCACACTGCTCGTTCGATACCCCCGACACTTCTTGAATTTAATATGGAACATTGCTCCGAAAACATATTGAACATTTGTGACTCTTCATCCATTTTTTTAAATGAAAAAAACTAACACGAAAATAAAAAGAAAATTCTAGATAAATTCATACCTATTCAGATAAATCGACGAATTCATTTTATAATATAAAAAAAGTAGTTCACCGGACATTCGATGAACAATTTTTTTTCAATAATTTACTTATAACTTTTTTGAATTATTATTACCGGAAATTAACGCTCTTAGCATCTTCAATGTGGTTGGTTTTTTTTAAATTTCAATCTCGTCGCAAAGTACTCAAAATTCTCGCCGAAACTCACTTTTGGTACGGAATGTACGGCATCCTTAACTCGAAGTACCGCCCATCCACTAGTCACATACATGCATGCATAATTTCCGTCCACCATACGTCAATTTTTTGCCGCCTAAAAACGGCCTTTTCGCGCGAAAAAGCAGTTTTTAACAAATTCTGATGTGTCCAAGGCCGGATTTGATTCGAAATATTTCGGGGGGTAATAAAGGTGTGGTTAATGAACACGAAAAAAAAGTTCTTTCTTTTTTGTCTGTTCTCCTACTTACGGCCAGATTCTCTTAATTGCGTTCGATGTGCGACCTAATTAATTTGACACACGGCTATTGCGCCCAAAATACGAGCAGCGAAATAAAGAATCCCGTTGTGCTTAAGTTGCGCAAAGAGCACCAAGAATTCGCGAGGTCACCGGTCCCTTTTCACTTCACTTTCTCTCTCTCTCTCTCTCTCTCTCTCTCTCTCTCTCCCTCTCTCTCTCTCTCCCTCCCTATTCCCGCCTCTGTCTCTTTCTCTACACGTTTGTACGAATAAGTGAAGAAAAAATAAAAAATGTACCAAGAATGGACAAGAAATGTCATTCGGTGGTGAAAGTCGACGTAATGAATCACGACACGCCGTATTATAATCCGGACGATAAGACGTCATCGTCGCGGTCGTAGAGGCAAATCGGAAGATGATAAATATTTATATACAATAAAAATTGATTACGGAATCGGTCGTAATCGGGGCAATGCCCCGTTTTACCCTTCCATCAAACAAATTGATCGAATTTTTTGCGTCCGTCGCCCACGTGACCCAAGTAGACCAGAATACATGAAGAAATCATCGACGATGGTTTTCTGCGCAACTGATGCATTTTACGGTACTTCATCCAGCTGCCATTAAATGTGAACATTCATTAAACAGTTTACCCATGGAAAATTTTAGTTGTTACAAATTATTTTTTTTGCATATGTTAAATATATAAATTGTACGAGTCTCAAGTATGATCAGTGGTACGACTGGTGTGAAGCGATAGGATTACCTTAAACCATTTCTCAACATGTCTGCATAACTGAAATTCGGCAAGTATAAAATTGAATTGTTATAAAAAATTCTGGAAAATTTTCAAGTTCGACACGGTGAGCGTTTGATTTTAAATTCATCCGGGTCAAAATGACCCAGTTTGTCAACGTGAGGTTGGAAAATAATAGCTTCGTCGTTATCAATATTTTACGAAAAAAAATAAACTCCGACTTGGCAACAACGTATATTGACTGTATGTAGAATCGCGACCTCGTCACGCCAATGCTCTCATCCGAAAAACTTATTCAAAATCGACCTTTTCTTTGGGCCCCAAGCACGTGCGAATCCTCCAGAGTCAGTACAGTCTGACTTTTCCTGCACCGGAAACGCAGAGGAGCCGTGAATTTTTTTCGCCTCATGAAAGTGCACATACCGCGTTGAAGGAATCATCGAGATCTTACCGGAAATACCACAAGAGAAAAAGGATGGTCGAAAGTGCGGCACCGAATCGTATGTGCAGCTGCGGTTTGAGGGCTACAAAAATAGCCGTGAAGCGCGAGAGTAGAATTGCCTTATAGACTTTAGCACGGCGCTCTAGCGAATATAAGATTCCTCGAGTAATACACGCACAAGTATACCTCGAAGGCATTATCTTTTGATAAGGTCTGAAGTACTGTCGTTGATATTGCGATCGCGCGTTCCGCCACCTCGACAATTATACCCTTCATCCGGGATTGTCGCGCTGACAGTGCAACTCTTCTCTCTCTCTCTCTCTCTCTCTCTCTCTCTCTCTCTCTCTCTCTCTCTCTCTCTCTCTCTCTCTCTCTCTCTCTCTCTCTCTCTCTCTCTCTCTCTCTCTCTCTCTCTCTCTCTCTCTCTCTCTCTCTCTCTCTCTCTCTCTCTCTCTCTCTCTCTCTCTCTCTCTCTCTCTCTCTCTCTCTCTCTCTCTCTCTCTCTCTCTCTCTCTCTCTCTCTCTCACCCTCCCTCCCCCCCCCCTCTTTCCATTTCTCTCTCTCACTTACTTAGAGAGAGAAAGAGAGCGACAAAGGGAGAAGGAGAGAAAAAAAAGAAAGAGAAATGCGGCATGTACATATTATACCGACAAGAGGTAGCTGCGTTTCCGCTACTGCGTCGCCAAATGCTTCAAGGGGTCTTCTCACTTTCGACGCTGAAAAAGGCTATTTTCATGAATTTTTTCGATGCGTTTATATTATAGATTTTGATATAAAAGTTGTTACACTAAACAAATACACTTTCGAGATACATTTAAAAAAAAAGTATTTATTTAATTAATTTAATTATCTATTTATAGATAAAGATTAATTAATTTAATTATCTATTTATAGATAAAGATGGTAGTTAAGAAAATGTCCTGAAAAAATTGTAGGTCTGCGCTGTTGATGATATCTCGGAGATGGACCATCCGCAAACAAATTATGTTAATGGCTATAGCTCATATCATACGATATTTGATATATGCAAAAATAACAAAATGGCGGAAGTTTTTCGAAAAAACCAACTAAATTGTGTTTCACCATTTTGGCAAACAAATAGAAAATACCAAAATTGAAAAAATCCTTGATATGGGATATGACTATAGTTGTAAAGAATATGTGGTTAACATTTCATAAGGATCGATTTAGTAGTTTCTTTTATCAACAAGCCGTCGAAAAACGTTGTTTCTCGAAAAAGGAATAGTAGAAAATGGCATTCTAACCTAAAAATTATGAACGTTATTATAAAACTTTTCTACCAACGTTGTCAGTTTTCGACTGATCAGTGTTTTGGTGAAAAAAATACATGATCCTATTTTTTGAAAAACATGGTGGCCATCTCAACGTCACCATTTGGAATTTTGAACCAAAAAAGATTTTTTTCAACGTAGGAGTATTATATTATACACAATACTTGATCGGAAACATATTTTTCAAGATAAATGAAGCGTACGATTAAAATATGACCCCCGGTATATAAAAAATATATATATATCTTTGACCCCAACGATAATTCTTTTACATATCATTATTATTTCTGCATTTCTCATCATTACCCAAACTCTTTCTGGCAGTTTTACATTATAAAACCTGATGATGGTTCCGGGAGAAGGTTCGAATCATTTTTGTGGCTTGAATCTATTGCAAAAAATTGTAACTTGAAAAACAATCAATTTCCATGGCATCCCAAAGATCCAACGTTCAGCATCGTGTGATATATGTATGAAGGTTATTCTGATCCCGTTGTATCTACGTAATGTTGACCATCAGCTCTTCTGGCGGTTTTCAGAATAGTCCTTGAAGTTGAAACGCATCGTTGGTTCAACGAACAGAATTCTCCCTAGAACGAACCTCATATAAATTTGCTTAATTGCATTAAAAGCTGACTTACGGTACAGTGAGTTTTTCAATAATGTCGAGTATGGGAGGCTGGACTATTGGGAGAACAGTCCTCAAACTCGAATATCCTTAAAATCAGCTTTCTCCATGTGTACACATGCACGCTCAAGAATGTACGAGTCGATGCACATGACAGGCTAACAACTAGTCATCCTGGGTACGTCCACTCGTGGCACTCTCACATCAGGAAATAACACCTTTTGCAGTTAAGTACTCCGCTCTTGCAGTGCAGTAGGATCGTTTATGTATTTATAAGTAATGAGCCCTCTAGAATAAGCCGGTTGTTTCTCTTATGAAATATTCTTCAGACCCCCTTCCCCCGCCTCGTTTTTCCCTTGTTCTTTTTTCCTCATTTTTCTCGCACTCCCAGGATGTGCTGATGATGACGAGGATATTTTTTTCTGAACGCTTGCCACTCATATATATATATATATATAAAGAAGTAAACGATTATTTTTTGGCAGTCTCGTATACTACCTGTCAGGTTTGAAAATTAATCATTTTTAAAATGAGGTAGAATTATCAAAAAACACACGCACGCACGGGCACACACACGCACCTATATATATATATACATATACAGGGGGTCCTGTTATGAATGGATAATCCTGCAACTGTCATTAGGTCAGGTTATGTCCCACTATATATGCTGGAATTTCAGCTTAGTAAAAGTCCCATGGTTTTCGAGATTTTGGGCTTTATGTTATGTGAAAAAAAATCATCTGCTATTGGTTTTTCGGATGCCATTTCTACAAACGATATGAATCGACAATACCGAAGCAATTTTTTAAAGTAATTGGCACAATATGCGTAGTACATTTTTTTTACACCGCAGCCTATCAAAGTCAAATTTTCGGATTGGTTTGGGTTTGTTTGGGTTATAAAAGTATACAATAAAATAGTTTTCATTGTATACTTCTTTTAATGAAAATAAATTCCCTCTTATCTATATGAGATTACATGTAGAGATATATAGAACGTGGAGAATTTCATATTCATTCCTTTTATTGCAAACCTACAGGAATTTCATATAGAGAATTTTTTTCCGTTCCTGTACGCACTCGCGTGAAATTCTTGAGCAGTGTATAGGATATAAGAGAATTTTATATGTCCATTTTTTGTTTTGTATAATTTTTATAAAAACTTCATAAAATTGTTTCACTTCTGAGTCATCCATTCACAACAGGACACTCTGTTCACATATATATGTAGGATAGGATTATAATGAAATGATTATTTCTGTTATTATATGAGAGTGAAAGAGAAAGAGAGCGATAAAAAGGGAGAAGATCAATCATGATGTGTCACTTACAAATTGATTTCCGATCAATTTCTAAACTTTATTTTAATTTGTTAAAAAAAGATCGACTGGACTCTGACTCCAATCCTACATATATTTTTCAACAAATGAAGCTTTTTTCAAAATAGACAGAATCGACAATGATTGCGAAAGTGATCGCTAATAAATTTGTCACTGTCTTCGTTTATTAATATTCTACTTTTTATATTTCTCTCTCAAGATCGTCTTCAATCTCGTGTCTTCCCTCGAACTGCTTTCCTATTCTCGTCTCCTTTTTTCCAATTATTTCAAACAAACTTCTCCCTGGTGACCAATATCGGACACCCCAAGACCGCTCGTTCCTCTTTCAAACTGAGCCCCATTTCTTTTTCCTTATTCCTCCCATCTTTTTTTAATATTTCAGATCCCACACACACACACACACACACACACACACACACACTCTCTCGCATTGTATGAATGTGCATGTTTGGGTTTGTTTGGGCTACATTTCAAAAAACGTGAGCTGCCGCAATAAATTCTGGGACGCTTATGTTCAAGTCGAATTGTACATTGAAAAATAAAAAAAAGTCATAAGACTAGCCAAAAAGTCGAGCAGAGACAAATAACACACCCGCGAAAACATAAGGGGCGATGGTGGTATCTACACACGCACGTTTGTGTGTGTGGGGGAGGGAACGTCAGTTTAGCCAAAAACCACGTGAAACTGAGTCAGAGAGTGAATCGCCTCGTCTCTGTGCGAACGTCTTTGGATTATCAAAAATAGATCGGCAATCTTGCGGTAGACTAGTCGACGAGAAAATGTTAGACCTAGAGACACAATGCGCCCTGAGTTTTCGCGACTCGTACAACTGACACGACGGCTGATAAAATAAAAATTTGCGCCATTAATTACGTATCCGAAAAAAATATACTCATTCCAGGTGTCCCATTTTGATCTTGCACCTAATTTATCTGGAAAAATACTGCTCCGATCAATTATTGAATATAATAAAACTCTTTAAAAAAATCTCTTTCAGTCCAGAATACAATGCAGCGACGTTAAAACGGACGACATGTGTTTTTGAAATGGGATCATGAATTGTTTTTTCACCAAAACATTTATCAGGCTTGAACTAACAATTTGTGTGGGGCAAGTTTTTTAATAACGTTCATAATTTGTAGGTTAGAATACCATTTTCATGCTATTGGGCGATTTTTAGGTTAGGATACTATTTTTTACGCTGTTACGCTATTTTTAGGTTAGAATACCATTTTTTTACGCTATGACGCTAGTTTTAGGTTAGAATGCCATTTTTTACGCTATCGTGCTGTTTTTAGGCTAGAATGCCATTTTTTACGCTATTGTGCTATTTTTAGGTTAGAATGCTATTTTTTACGCTATTACGGTATTTTTAGGTTAGAATGTCACTTTTTACGCTATTACCCTATTTTTAGGTTGAAATGCCATTTAACGCTATCCAGTGAGTGTGAGTTTGTTTCCGTTTGTTCCACAGCCCAAACAAGGATCAGGTCTCTGCGGCTCGTCACTTCCGTTATCAAACGAACCCAAACAACCTCGCACTCACAATAGCGATGTTGAAGACTTTATTTCTTCGTGGTACATTCTGGATAGCGCTAAAATAGTAAAAAACGATACTCTAGCGTGAAAATTATGAACGTTATCAAAAAACTTTTTCCACACAAGTTGTTAGTTTTGGCCTGATAAATGTTTTGGTGGAAAAAGCTCATGATACCATTTTTTTAAAATACATCGGCGATCTTAACGTCGTCATTTAGAATTTTGGATCAAAAAATATATTTCTTGAACGTCCCGCTTTGAATCTTAAAAGTTTTAATATACTCAATACTTGATCGGCGCAGTATTTTTCGAGATAAATCAGATGTAAGATTAAAATGAGACACCCGGTATAAATAACAAATGAATATCGTGGATTCGGTCCCGGGTGAATTTATTTTGTTGCGAATATTAAAACATTCGAATGAGAGAATTGCATAAAAATATTCGAGCATTAATAATAATAATCAATAATAAATGAATATTCGATACTAAATCATGATAAATTAACATTCGAAAATTAAAATATTCGAATGAGAGGATGAAAGACAATTATTTTGATCTTCGAGAAGGCGGATCCGCGATGGTTGACCCATTTGTACGAGTTCGAGAAAGACGAGGGAGAATTTATTTGCAGAGTATGCTCGGAATTGAGATTATACATCGACCCCGAGGATCGAGAAGTAGCCTTTAAAAAAAATGACGAAAATTGTGGATGAAATGTTTTTTCACAGACGTTTTTTTTACCGCGATCGTTCTCACGGTTCGTCGGCGCCATTTTTGTGCTTACGTAGACCCAAGCATATGTGTCTTGCATACGCGTTATGTACACACTGAAGTTATAAATTGCCTGCATTATCTCGAGATTCCGGAGCAACGGAAAGGAGCTAGGGACGTTGACATCCGCGAAATTCCGGGCGAACGCAACATCCACCTTTACGTAGTCGCGTCGTCTCATTATCCACGTATGCATGTGTGGATGTTCCTCCGTACTCATCTTCAATACGTTTCTCTCCAATGTATAGATATGTATAATGTTTTGACATCTATAACATTTCATATGTTTTACTATTGATAAACAATCGTCCACACGTTTTTCTACAATATACAGGGTGTCCGAGAACTGAATGCGTCCTATGAAATCAGGGGGGGGGGGAGGGGGTGAAATTCTGCCCGCTTTTAAAAATATTTTTTGATATTTGTAAAAAATTCATGACAATAATAGTTTACGCACATACATGTGTGGTGTGTGTGTGTGTGTGTGTGTGTGTGTGTGTGTGTGTGTGTGTGTGTGTGTGTGTGTGTGTGTGTGTGTGTGTGTGTGTGTGTGTGTGTGTGTGTGTGTGTGTGTGTGTGTGTGTGTGTGTGTGTGTGTGTGTGTGTGTGTGTGTGTCTGTGTGTCTGTGTCTGTGTGTGTGTAATTTACTTCGTACCATAAGACGCCACTTTCTCGCGCCGCATTATCTTCCAGATCTGGTCTCAAGGCTACAGTGAATACGAACTTAATTAATTGACGGTCGACTGCTTGAATACTGACGCACTCGATGCACCAATTCGTTATGATTCACTGCGTTATTTCATTAAATAGTATTGCGGGAGGTCCTCCCATATATAGATTTACATGCATGAGTATATGCACACATATGTATATATGTTAGGTGTACAAATTGATACGGTGCCGTTGGAGTGAACAAACAAGATTTATAAAGGGCACCAAATCTGTACACCTAATATACCGGGTGTTCTGTAATTAATGCATAATCCTGCAACTGTCTATAGGTCAGATCATGTCCTACTATGGGCTTGAATTTCAGTTTAGTAAAAGTCCCACGGTTTTCGCGATAAAAATCATCTGCTGTTGGTTTTTTGCATGCCACTTCTACAAACGATAACTTGTTTGACATGGTTTTATAAAAAATACTCGGTTATTTTCTATCTGAAAAAGTATGCTTTTTAACCTTGGGTGTTAAGGAAACTTTATGAAAAAAGATCTAATGCAGAATTTTCATTCAAGCCAATTCGAACATCTGACTTGAATAGGCTGCGGTGTAAAAAATATGTAGTACGCATATTGTGCCAATTACTTTAGAAAGTTGCGTAGTTACTGTCGATTCATATCATTTGTAGAAAAGGCATGCGAGAAACCAAAAGCAGAAGGTTTTTTTTCCAAAACATAATATGACGTCCAATATCTGGAAAACCGTGGGACTTTTACTAAACTGAAATTCCAGCATATAGTAGGACATGATCTGACCTATCGACAGTTGCAGGATTATCCATTCATGATAGGACACCCTGTGTGTAAATATATATATATATGTATATAAGAAATTAACTGAATTATTTATTCTAATATTGGTGTTCGAATTAATTCGTAGCGTTTTACAAGAGATGGCGTAGGTAGTACAGTATTTCGTTGTTACCGACACTAATGTGTTCATCGTGAAACAGCGATCATTGAACGCCATTTGCTGTACATAACCTCTTTTTGAATCGTAAATAACAACACTTTATTGAATATGTCAACATCTGTCATGTCAACAACTCGAATAAAGTGTTTTTGCGGGGAGTCTTACTTCATTACTTTAACATGAACAAAAGTGCTGCTGAAGCTCATCGTATTTTAGTGGGAGGGTATGGTGAACTTCCTCGAGTTGAGCAAACGTGTCGGAAGTGGTTTGCACGTTATAAAACTGGTGATTTCGACTTGGATGACAAGGAGCGACCCGGTCAGCCGAAAAAATTTGAACTCTACATCATTGGGAGTTGACTTATCAACGGTAGGAAAACGTCTTAAAACTTTGGGCATAATCCAGAAGAAAGGACATTGGGTTCCATATGAATTGAAACCAAGGGACATTGAAAAGCGTCTTTCGACATGTGAACTGCTGCTTCAACGGGAGAAAAGAAAAGGTTTTTTGCATCGAATTGTCACTGGTAATAAAAATGGATCCATTACGACGATCTGAAGCGCAGAAAGGCCAACCATCAACATCAGCGGCAAAGCCAAATATCCACTGGTCTAAGCTCCTGCTGTGTATTTGGTGGGATCAGAGGGGTGTGATTTATTATGAACTACATAAATAGTTTTTTTCAATAAAAAAAACGCTACGAATTGATCCAAATCCAATAAAATTTTGCAATTATTTACAGTGATCGAACACTTTTAACTGTCAACTTTTAATTTTATTTATACGTATACATACATGTGTGTGTGTGCTTTGGAAGTAATATATTTCCGCACATACTTATATACATCTAGATATGGGAATAAAACATTGAGACAATTAACGGTTTCATTGCAATGGAGCCGAGTTGAGATCCACTGATTCACGAGCCAAGATAAGTTATCGTCTCTCACATAGCGAATATCTCCCTCACCCTTTCGCCCTAGCACTCTCTCGCTCTCTCTCTGTCTCCCCCCCTCTCACTGGGGGTAATACGGAAACCGAGCCAGCGCATTCCTGATTCTTCAGGTTACCATGTAACAGTGCGCCCTACCCTCTGTCCCTCCCCTCCTGCCAATCATTTATCGCCGCTTGCACACGTTAAAGTCTCGCAGCGCGTAATGACGAACGAAGAAGAATTCATACACAAGTAGCGTCCGCAAACGTATCGTGCTTGAGAATATCACACGCAAGGAGCTGGTGAAAAAGACTGAGGGATGGAGGGAAAGAGAGAGAGAGAGAGAGAAAAAAGAAAAAGGGAACTCCGAAATGTGCTAAACGACGGTAAGTGAAAGAGAGAACCTCGAAGAAGGAAATGACAAACGGCACAAACGTACGCGGACACAAAGAAAGCCGATTTTTCGAGAGGACGTGGGAGTTCAAAAGACGTTATTAAGTCATTGGAGTGGGGATTTCCATATGAAAAGTTTGATCAGCCAACGTGAAGATTATGGAGACATTAATGGCTTTCGTAAAGAAGAGGATTGACATTTCCCACTGACACTACTATCCACACCAATGCAATGAAAATATAGTGCCTCTATGGGGATCCGTTTCACGTGCCGGAAATAAAACTGGTAGGGTTCGAATACTGCCGGATGATCTCTGTGAATTTTGGAAATTTTGTATGTCTGACCAAAGTCAGTGTGAAAATGGCTGAAGCTTTCCTTCCCCGTGATGATGGAGCTTGAATCGTTGGGATGCAGTTTTAAGCATTGCCCAATGTTAGGAATAACTCTAATTGTATTCACGAATTGTCAAATTTTGTATTTAAAAAATCTGTAAGAATTGTAAATAATCTGTGGAAATGTAAATAACCCGTAAAAATTGCAGTTAAGAAGTCTGCAGGGCAGATTTGGGAAACAATGGCAATTAGAAACTAAAATTGCAGTGGAAGACAAACGGACAAGAATCTGAGAAATTTACGAAAAATTCACTTCGCTTTTTTCCGTTTGTTATGAATTGCTTTGTTGCTGCGAAAGTGCTATGAAGAAGAACCATGCCATCAAGAAGATACAGGAGAAAAACAACAGCTGCAGCACGTGCTGAGTGAGAACATCATGGCGAATCAACTAGACGTCACCTTTTTTGCTCGAAAGGCCCAGTAAGTCCCAGAAAGAAGAGTGTCTTGTGGCGTACTGTAACTGGGGATGAAAAATGGATCCATTTCGACAACCCTAAACGCAGAAAGTCATGGGTGGATCCTGGCCAACCATCAACATCGATGCCAAAACAGAATACCCATTCTCACAAAGACATTCTTGGTATCTGGTGGGATATGGAGGCGTTGGTGCTCTATGAGCTGTTGAATCCCAAGGAAACGGTCACTGTCTAGCTCTTTGCAAAACTGGATCAGAACATGCATGCATAAGATGTTCTAATCCATTTGTCCTATCCATTTTGTGAGAGGACTAGTAAATCCGTTTACCGTATTTTAGTCGCCCTTATTTTTGAGCTACCCAAGGAAGCTGGTTACTATTTGAGGGCAACACTACACTTCAAGAAACAACGAAAAGAATCAAAAGGCAAACTAAACATGTATGTCTTTGCACTCATTGGCGATTCCTGGGAGCTTCAATGACTTGCCATTCACCCCAACAAATCCGAAGAATCGCAGCAACATGCATGCATAAGATGTTCTAATCCATTTGTCCTATCCATTTTGTAAGAAGACTAGGCAATCCGCTTATTGTATTTCAGTCGGCTTTATTTTTGAGCTACCCACATAAACTGCTTACTATTTGAGGTATGAACTACACTTTAAGAAACAACGAAACGAATCAAAAGTGAAATTTAACATGTATGTCTTTGCACTCGTTGGCGGTTCTTGAGAGCTCTGAAGACTTGCCATTCATCCTAACAAACCCAAACAAATGCAGCCTTCATTGGCTTTGTTAGGGTGGAAGGCAATTGGGCAAAGGTTACCTGCACTTCGGATGATCGATTGTAAAGGAAACCACTTTGGTTGCAGTTTTAGCCTGGCTGCTGAGCGAATGTTCGAGACGAGGATGATGGTGACTGCATAAGTGCGTTCATGCTCGAGGTAACTTAGCACCGTCTCTCTGGCAATCATGAGCTCTAACCTTGTAATCTCTCTCTCTCTCTCTCTCACTCTCTCTCTCTCTCTCTCTCTCTCTCTCTCTCTCTCTCTCTCTCTCTCTCTCTCTCTCCCCCTCTCCCTCTCTAGCTGCAGGGAGATTTTTCTCTGCAGTTGCAGGAACAGATAAAAACAGCGGCGTCGCAACGACGACAGATAAAAACGCAACGACTGCGCGTAGACTTAATCCTGCGTTGACTATCCTGGTTACGCATAATACATAATCGATGCAATTATTCCTCATTGTCGCAACGATGATGACGACAATTTGCAAGTGGAATTATGACGGCTACTTGTGCAGCATTTTCTGCAGAATTATCAAAACCCAAATGGCTCTTTCCGGTCGCTCCAACCGCCGGATACAAACTTGAAGTCAACTTTCGGTAGCTCTAATCGCCGTGGACCAAATCCGACAAATTCATACTTTTAGCTCATGAGAAACAGATATTGGCGTAGGTTACTTTGAGAAGGCAATAACGGAAAAACTCTTTCCTCTTTCTTGACAAATACTGTCATCCCTGTCCTGTCTAATTCAACTAATGCTATCAAAAATGCACGCAATCTAATACGTTTTTTTATTCAATATGCGGAATCGGCCGCAGTCCCCGTTTCATCGATTGAGTTCCAGAACAAAGGTCATGTACACTGAGAGAAACGTATGATGTTCTCAAGCATGTTTCAACTACATTTTATATTTCCCTGAGGGGACAATAATATTTTACCGGCATAGTTACTGCCAAAAGTATAGTACTCCTGATGGGCATTTAAGCAATTGGATGAATTATGCACATATGTCAACCGCAACCACCAATCCTACAAACATACGTTTATTCTTGAATGCTATATCAGTGAGTAGGTTTTCATAAAATGGATATTCCCTGATGCTAACAAAAATTCACTTCCCCAAAATTCTTATAGTGAACTGAAATATACATACGTTGATCCAAAATGTTGCCTGTTATTTGCGACGACGTTTATAGTGGTTTGTACTATATCATAAGATACGACATGGGCGTTTGTGGTAAATACCATGGACTTTTCTCTCACTGTGAGATGTCATCCCAAAAAAATTGGGGCATCCATTTTTTCTAGCCACATTAAGGCGGGATTCTACTTTGAAACTTTGAAGAGGCTAAATTGGATGAAAACACCCACCTGGAACACGTCGAAGGCATATTATATGGCCCAGGCATCGCTGATTGAGGGTAAGATAATTTTTTCTACGATTTATCACTCACCAAAACTTTAAACGCGTTTTTCTCGAAACGACATTTTCAAGTACCGTGGTCGTGATAACTAAAAAAGTACTGAACCGATCCTTATGAAATTTGGAACACATATTCTATATGTGTGTACCAACCGACCTAACTACAATCAACTTAAAATTTTGATTAGAACTATTTTTTTATTGCAAAAAAAGACCCAAAAAAAAACGCATTTTTTTTTCGTATTTTAGCCGCTATTTTGTTCAGTTTGCACGTATATAAAATATTCTAGTTAGATCGGTTCCTGAAGACATACTGAACATGAAACTATTTGATTTTTTTGTTTCAGACCATCCGTCGGGAAGATTTCACGACCACGGCAACGGTACCTGCTTTTCGAGGCGTTGGCTTTAAACATATTTTACGTGTACAAAAAATGAATAAAATACATTAAAAAATTTTTTTGTATGTACTTAAAGAGTGTATTTATTGAACAGTTTAAACCCCATATCGATATCTTTAATAGTATTCTCAGAAAAAAATTCACGAAAATAGCGTTTTTTTCATGATATCAAAGTAGAATCCCGCCTTAATATACGTGTAACTATGTTAAACGCATGTGTTTTTCATTTCTCGTTCAATAAACCACAAAATTGCAATGTCTGATGGTTGTCGAGAAAAAAAAAATTTCAAACAATGACTTCATTTCTATATCTTCACACGAGACGACGGCCTCAAGACAAGAGGACTGGCCTCGTTAAAAATGAAGCCAGACATATTTTGTGCTCATAAATGAGGTCAGTTTCGTAAATAATACTTCATTTAAGACATCTGTGGAGTACCGGATAAAGGATACCCGTGCAATACGGCACAGTCACCCTGTTTCATTCCTCTCTCTCTCTCTCCCTCTCCGGCCCACCCTTCGCGATGCTTTACGAGCGGCCAATGATGTCACGGGCTATTTGTACGAAGCTCTCCTTCAGTCCTCGCGGCCACCTCCCGATTTAACGTTCGTTCGTTCCCCGAAGTTCGAGAATACAAGAGCAACGGTTTTTCGACAAATCGATTTGCATATATAGGTCAGCGTGGGAGGGCGAAGGGCGCGGATGAGAAAATGGAGGAACGCCGTAGAACCTCAACGGGAGTTTATCATCGTGGTGTCAAAATCCTCAATCGGATCAAGCACGTAATGAGATATTTGACAGACGGTAAACGCGGTTACCAAATTATACATGTATCGTTTCCCATCGACATTAATAATTGCCTGATTTTCGTAAAACGATGCAGTTTCATCAATTCTTTTTTTAGCTTTCGCCCGTGGCTCCGCTCGCGTATTAACGATTCGGAGATTCGCCATTCAAGAGTCTGCGAATGGAAAACAGTCGAGTCGGCGAATTCCCACAGGAAGGTGAGAAAATTTCGTTGACGTTACAAACGCGTTATGGATTGTCGAATTTTCGATGGGCAGATTTTTCGCAGACTTCCGTATGGACGAAGCAAGAGGGGACCAAAGTTTTGCATGCTTCAATGGAGCACCACAAAAGTATATTCGCGCGAGCTCGAGCGAGAGAATTTATTGCCGATAAGCCGAAAATTATTGATACATTGGTTTTTTACATGCATTAATGTTCATATGCACACACACGCGCGCACACACACACATACACATACATATATATGAATGTGTGTATACCCGCGTATGTAACACACTAAATGAATAAAATAAATAATTAAGAATTAATTAAGAATTAAAAAATTAAGAATCTATTATATTTTATGAATCTCAATAAATAAAATTAATGAATTTTAATTAAGGAGGTACGATCACTTCCTCGGGGTCGAAAAAAAGTCTAAATTTATCTTACCCACGGCTGCTCTGATTGATGTTTACTTATGTTGATTATTCGTGTTATCGATTACAGTGTGCCAAATGTGGTTCTGACCATTTTCAACCGGAAATCGTAACTTCTTTGTAACGTAGTTCTTTAACTCCACGGTGAAGATTGATTTTTTTATTTTTCACAATATCTATTATGTCTAATCTATCGAATTTCAGTTTTCCAACGGGTTTGGTTGGATACGTGAGCAGAAAAACCACGATCACCGCACTTCCGGTTGACCGTCTCCATGAGACGACGTGCTTCGGTAACTCAGAGTGCTCGACTTTGCAGTTTTGTTGCGAAAAAACTAAACGGTCAAAATAGCTGAAATGTTGGCAATAGGCGCATAGAGTATTCGTCAAAATCATATAAAAATTTCAAATCCGAAAGTTGGATTCGTAGTAAAGATCTTACCTCCTTAAGGATCGTAAAATTACATTTATTTAAAAATATACCTATATACGGACATCGAGCTCGAACACTCATTGCAGACGAGTTCGATCTACTTACGAGCAACATCGTAAAAAAATCGTACGAGGCCTTTGTTGTATACACTATTCAAATTTTTATTGTTTTTCATCTTTGATACGGAGCGATATCGCGGAAGACAAATTGTATATGAGGTAATGTGAGAAACGTTTCGGAAAGTGTGAATGGCGCGTGATTAGGATCTGATTGTGAGTATGCGGTCGAGGAGAGGATGAAGACACGAGACCACGACGGGTTTGAAGTGGGGACCAAGTGGTTAAGGTCTATATTTAGTGCAAATGCTGCTTTAATGGTGACTTCGACTTGCATTGCTGTAGGGGCACATCGAAGCACATACATACTTATAAATATATAAATATGTGTATATGTATATAAATTTGTGAATCAGTACATCGGGTCCGGTGATTCATTTCAGGAAAGAAGTACACGGAGAGAATTTTTAAGTAATTTTTACTGTGGAATCACAGTAACTCGGTGACAAATGTGCAATTCTTCAGGTTTTTAGGAAATAAATTATAAATTTTCATGGAAATGAATCAAAATTTACTTTTGCGTAACAGAAATTAAAAATATTTTCCAGAATTTTTACTGAAATTAATAGTGAAATTTCACGAAACGTAAAGATTACGACAATAAGTTAAAAAAGTGCTAATATAAATGAAATTTTTCAGTGGAACATTGAGAAATTTGCGTGTTTTCCATAAAAATTTAAAAAAGGAAGCCGAAATTTTCCGTGCGTCCACCGGAATTTTACGTTCTTTATAGTAAAATCAGTTAGGGCTAGGTCGCCTGACCGTACGCGTGAGCTCTGTGTGCGAGCGTGCGTATACGTGAACGCAAGCTGTGAGAGTGTGCTTGTGTATGACGCAGTATGACGAGCACGAACGACGCCGACCCGCGTTGCTTAGCAACAGCGGTACCGCGCATGCGCATTATAGTACGAAGCATGGGCCAAGAAAGCCTCGTGGTCTCGTGCAGTCTAACGTGTTCTACGCAGTTCTACGCAAGAAAACAAAGAAACGTGAAAAGAAACTTCGATAAAGGACGTCTACAATGGTACGGAAAGATGATATGCTAAAATAAGTAGCAATCAAGAACACAAATGTTCAGAAATACAGTATATAGAGTATTTATTTAATCATAGGGAATTAATTTTTCGCTAGGGATTTTAGAAATTTCAAGTTTGTCCAGGTTATTTTTACTGTAGAAACTTGGAATTTTTTAGGCAGCCCATTGTTAAAATTCTACATGAGAATGTGTCAGAATTTTTACTGAAAGAAATGTAAAAAATTATGCTACTTGCTTGAATTTTTACATGAATGAAAGCAAAATATTAAAAGCTAGTGTCAATTTTTGACTATGTGCACATTTGTCACCGGTTTCAAATTTTTAATGTAATTCTTACGGAGATTTCACCGTAAAAAATACTTAAAAATTCTCTCCGTGTATGCATAGATTTACAGTAGTAATATTGATGTATACATTAGTCTTTCCATTGCTATGCATACAATAAAAGAGGAATTGTAAGTAATATTTTATGCCTCACATGTTGGGTCGTCCCATAAATAACGCGGTTTTTTATACTTTTATTTTTCAATAATAAGAAAAACAACATTCATTTTTAACCTAACATATACTTTCCTTCATTTCCTACAATGCTCTTACATTTGTCTCGTAGATTTTGAAGGCCTCTCTTCCAAAACTCACTTTTCCGTGACTCAAAGTGCAATTGAAAATACCGCATTGCTTATAGGATGATCGAATAGATGGGATAAGTGCAAGTAAAGCATAATTTATGAACGGATGAATATTGGCACCATCTTGGGGGTCGTCCATTTTATGGACTCTGGGTGAGATGGACAGCACTCGAGCAGGACCAATAAATAACAAACAGAGCCTTACATATTTAAATAATTTCAACGCAATTGAAACATGCAGATTCAATTTGTTTAGCGATATTCCGCCTTTTCTACATTTGTCATGGATGACAAATGTAGAAAATGACCTAATGAGAATAGGTTTCTGACGAGAATTTTGGTGGAACTAGAGAACGGCTTTGGATTTGTGTCGATGAGTCAATTCATTCTGCAAGGAAAAGTCCCTCGAAAATCTAGGAATCGAGACCGCGAGGGATGAGCTTTCCATCGCCCTCGTTCGCCCTCTCTCGTCGTCCCTCGTTGTCCCTCGTGAACCCTCGCCCTACCTCGCTATCATTCGCCTTCCCTTGTCACCCCTCGGCTTCTCTCCTCGCCCCTCGCCGTCCCTCGCTGACCCTTATGTCCTCTCGTCATCGCGAGAGATTACCGGAAGGTGGCGACCCCTCGCGAGAGGTGGCGAGAGGCAGCGAGGGAGGGCGAGGGATATCGAAGGTCACGAGAGAAGGCGAGGGATGGCGAGGGATGGTGTGGGAAGGCGAGGTATAGCGAGAGGACACGAGGGGTGGCGAGGGATGGCGAGGGATAGCCAGAGAACATACTTGTGTATGTTCTCTCCCCCCCCTAGCATTTCCACTGATCCCCTCGCCGTATCTCGCCGTCCCTCGCTATCCGTCACTGTTCTATATGTCCCCTTCCCCTCCCTCGTGGATATATTTCTACCAAATCCCGACCACTGTACAATTTCGAGTGCATAATATTGCATTCCCAATTAAAGTCATATTCGGAGGACCTCTTCCTGCAGCGTAGTTGGTGTGATTACCAAGAATATACGGCCAAGTTTTTATGTATATATATATATATATATGTATGTACCTGCGATTGCATTCGATTTATATAGAAGCATGCTATTGATGAAGATTCGCAGGGGGAAGTTCAAGTATATATTCATTGTCGTATATACAATCAATATTACTTATAGCAATCTCATATATATATATATATATATATATATATCTCATCTGTACAGTCTCATACTCTCTGTACACGATGAATTCTACTCTCATCACGGAGGATCTCTCACACGAGTTCGCACATGTATTTTGGCACATAGTGCTATTTGTATGTGCACCGTATTCGTGGTTACACACGGCAAAATCGTATATGTCTGTGCATATATATATATATATATATATATATATATATATATGTATATATTCTTCTCGTTCTCCTTCTTCTTCCCTCTCACGTGCTTTATTTTTTTCTCTTGGCTACTTTTGACACCGGAGCACGAGAACTGTGAGTCCCTTAACAGTGAGCTTTATTATTCCTATATACATATATATATATAGGAATAATAAAGCTATTCCTATTATTCCTATAAAGCTATTCCTATTATTCCTAATATAAAGCTATTCCTATTATTCCTAATAAAGCTATTCCTATTATTCCTATATATATATATATATAGGAATAATAAAGGAATTATATATATATATATATATATATATATATATATATATATATATATATATATATATATATATAGGAATAATAAAGCTCACTGTTAAGGGACTCACAGTTCTCGTGCTCCGGTGTCAAAAGTAGCCAAGAGGAAAAATAAAGCACGTGAGAGGGAAGGAAAAGCGGGGGGAGACAAAAAGTGAGAGAGGGTGGACCCAAATTTCACGTCAGAATCTTTCGTCGTGCATTATTCACTGCTCATGAATCCCCGATTCGCCTAGTGTTCGGCAAGTTTTCCGCTTCCAATACTGGCACGATAACCCCCGTGTATATCTCTACATATTTATAGATATCGGCGCTATGTGAATTTATATATTTATACGTATACGAGGGTCAACATACGCGAGCCCTATCGATATCGCGCTCGAGCTCCGATTTGATTTTTTGACTGAGGCACCTTTTCGAATTCTCTTTCGGTCTCCAATGTATATGAATGTGTATGCACATATATATGTATACATGTATTCGATGCTGAATAAAACAGCCGAAATTTAGCGTCGTAATAGACGGTACTTGAAATAGACGGGACGGCACAGGGACGACCCCCAAACCTATGGTCACATTGGACCTATATACGAAGAAGAAAATTATAAACCGCCTTCACGTTTTTGACATATTTCAGCCCTTACGATGAAATATGGGATTTTTTTTGTCGAGGTCAGACTGTATTTCAGTGAGAAACAAATACGTCGATGATTGCGCGCAAATGGTCAATGTGATTTATTTATATATAATAATTAATCAACATGTTATAATATAGAAATGCATATATATATATATATATATATATATATATATGGAATCGTGTGTTCATGAATTTTCATGAATTGAGCATTTATGAAATCTTTTGTTTTCATTCTGATACTCGAATGTTACTCATGACCACAATATATTCGACGTTTCTGACGACTATATTAACGTCGCGTATAACGTTTAGTGTTAAAATGAAGAACATGAGGTTTCACGAATGCCCAATTCATGACAATCTATATATTCATATAGGAAATACATAGGAAATCGTTTTTGTCGAATATGTTGAGGTCATAAATTCATAAAACCCCGTGTTTTTTTTTCTCGTTTTAGAATTCAAACGCTAGGGACCCCGATAATTATATATACATAAAAAGATTTTACATTTTATATGTATCACATTGTTAAATATTGTATATTTTATACGTATAACATTTTTAAATATTCTACATTTTATATGTATAACATTTTTAAATATTTTATATATATATATATAAAGTATTTATGAAAAATCGAGTTCAATAAATCCTCAGGTCACGGAACCTCCGCACGTATATTCGACCCATCAGATCGACCGTTCTTCGAATAAAAAACGTGTCACCTCGCTTTCGCGGGGGCGTGCATCCCGAGGAGATATCGTCGAGACGAGGCGCGGGTTTTTGCGCGAGACGAATGCACATTGCACCAACTCGCATGCGTACTCGCAATCGCGATCTCCCCGCGTGAGTCATCGTGATCGTTGCACGCAGCAGACATGCGAGGCGCGTCGACGAGAGCTGAAAGACATCAACGCTTCCCCCGGCTGGAGCTTTGCTCTCTCGGGATTCCGGAGCAACCGAGGACATTGAAGAGTCGGGAGAAATTTCTCGCGAGTAGATACATATATATATATGTACACCCACACATATGCATGTTTATTCATTTATATATATATATATATATATATATATATATATATATATAAATGAATAAACATGAATAAAATGAATAAAAATGAATAAACATATTATATATATTATATATATATATATATATATATATATATATATATATATATATGCGCGCGCGTGTGTGCGTGTGTGGCTAAATATATGGCAAATCATGTCGTACGAGATGCGCATATAATCGGACTTGCCATATCAACGTCCCGGAATTCCCCTACCTCGTATCTCGACTTGCATAAACGCACGATTTTTTCATCCCACCAATAACAAGTGCGTCCGCTATCGATATATTAATGTGTGTGTACCTATATATATATATAAATTGTTTAGAACCCTCAAATATTATGAAACTTTCTTTTTCTTAACATACCTCAATTTTGCGCTGAGAAAAAAAGATCGATTTTTTTTTCTCAACGCAAAATTGAAGTATGTTAAGAAAAAGAACGTTTTGCAATATTTGAGGGTCCTCAACAATTTTTTAGTCAGTGCTCAAACGCCTTTTTCATGTTTTTTTTCTCATGATTATCGGAGTATTAATTTTTTAAATCTCGATGCAGAAAATGTTAGTGCGTGATCCAATGTAAGTATAGATTTAATTTTTTCTGTAACAATGCACAATTTTCGGTAAATATTCGGGAGTGGGGCTCCTGCCAGAATAAGGCTAATTTTTGTGTGGGTTTGTTCGGGGTTATTTGAGGTTGTTTGGGTTGTTTATGGTTGCTTGAGGTTGTTTATGGTTGTTTGGGGTTGCTTAGGGCTCTTTGGGTTTGTGTGGGTTTGATTAAGCCCCGGAGGAAAATTAGCCTGATTCTAGCAGAAGCCTCACTTCCTAATATTTACCCAATTTTTATTTAAATATTTTTTTCACCTTAAATAACTTGTATTTGCAGATTAATAATAAATATATGTAATTCGATTGTGTACATTATATCAACCACTTGACGAACAAGAACACGGTGTTTACATCGCTGAACGTCTAACAAGTATGCGTGTTTTTTTGGAGTAATATGTTGTTTTGGAGTAAGAAAACGAATGAAGAAAAAAAATTGACGAAAAATCGAAAAAAACAATAACTAAGAGTCGTTTGAGCACTACCTAAAAAAATGTTTAGCCCTCTCAAATTTTGTATGAATTACTTTTTCATAATGTTGTAACATCTTCCGTTGAGTACCGTGAAAAATAAACATTAATTTCTTTTTATAAACCACCCTAATACACATATATAATAAGCACACAATATATATACTTGCATAGGGATGTGCATTGACAGAACCTTAATTCTATAGAAATTAATTTCGCGATGCGAAAGTTGAGATGATAAAGTAATTGTATTTAGAAAATAGATGGTAGTAGTATTAAGCGGACCGGTAATAATGATTGTGGTAATGGACATTGTCATACGAATGGTAATAACAATGATAATAATCGTACGGGCAGAACATAGTAATAACAATAGTTATGACAAATGGTGATAGAGGTAATAAAACCAACAATAATTATAATTGTTATTATTATTATCGTTATAGGATACAATTTTTTTCAATATGATAAAAAATGATAACCATTAATAAATATTAATAATAAGAGAATAAATTATTTTTAATAATAATAATAATAATAATAATAATAATAATAATAATAATAATAATAGAATTGTTAATTATTCCCAAAAATAGTAATAATAAATTATACAGATAATAATGACGATAACGTTGAAATAGAAATAATAACGTTATAATAGTGAACAACAGAAAAATGTGAATAAAAATAAACCAAAAATAAAGAAACAAAATTCTAACACGATAATACCGGCCACCACGTCGTGATAGTGGAAGTGCCCATGGTACTTTTGGTGTTATCGTTGATGAAATAATCGTCGAATACCACGCGCAAATGACTGCCTCTTTCAGACGAGAAAAATGAACAAAGGGGGCGAGAGAGGGAGGGAGAGAGTTATATAAATGGAAAGGAAAGGCAAGACCCAAAGACAAGACGATTTGTATAAAAGAGTACGTAACGCCGTCCGTCCAGACCAATTTCGCATTGAACTGTCGAAGGAAGTTCAAGAAGGGAAAAAAAGAAACGGAAGAGCAAAGATTGCCAGAGTGCTGGTCCGTTTTACTCATGCAACCTATACAAATATATCTGTCTGCCGTGAATATAAATATAAACGATGTGGTCGGCCGAGGCTCTGACCGGCCGGGGGGGGGGGGGGCCAATTGGAAACGTCAGTTGTAATAGATCGATTGATTGAATCGAGGTCGTACGAGGATCGAGTATGTGACGAGTACATCGCTTCGATAAACCGGCAACTATAAATATATATATAGATATATATTCTGTTCGGCATCATTCTATCAGTATCATCGCGTTTACACGTTAATACGTATCCCACATACTTACAGATATAAAAAACTTGAGTCCGAGACAGAGACCCACACCGGAGTAGATCGATACATACAGGGTGTCAATTATCACGTGGCCATGCGTTTTCCAATAGGCTACATCTGTCCAGGTGGGTCGAAAAATTGCATTTTCCAAAATATATTTTTGTTCCGGCATAATGAAGATAATTGAATTCCGTATACGAAAATACTTATGCAAAACTCTTTCAGTGTTTCCGGTCATCAAAACTGAATTGAAATCAAAATCAATTTTGAAAAATTATCATGGATGCATTTTAAGTAGCGTAAATGGAACTTGATTCAGTAAAAAAATGTTTTCTTGGGAGTGTTTTGTATTTGGAATTTAATATTCTTTGTGCTGAACTCGAAAGGGAATTTTGATGATTTTCTGGAATGCTCCAATTATTTTTGGGAAATACTACTTATCGTAAAAATATTTTCTTCTTTTCTAAGGAGACTCGAAAAACTGACGAATATCATCATTTTCTCTTGCATAATCTTCAGGCCAGATCCTTAAAGTACATGTGACCACCTTATAATTGTCACCCTGTACCTATATAAAGGGTGTCTCAAAATAACCTGACATTTCGATTTATTAACAAAACGTATTATTTGTTTGAAAAGTATGAATATTTCCATTTTAATGCAAGGTACAAACATGGAGGTTATGTGTGGAACACAGTATCCAACAAGTGGCGTAAATGGCGTGCAAATCGAAGTCATATTCTTTCAACAAGATGGCGCCACCTGCCATATTGCGGGCGAAACAATGCAGTTATAGCAGACGAAATTTCATAGTCTCGTCATCTGGCGCCATTTGATGTCATTGGACTTCGTTGTTTGGGATTTTCTGAAAGAAAAAGTGTACGCCAATGATCCACAGACCATTTCGGAGCACAAGGAAACAATTGGGCACAGCATTGATTAAATTCCTCCGCAATTATACCAAAACGTTAATGAAAAGTTCGTCAAAAGTAGTTAGCTTTTGCAAACAGGGACGAGCCATTTATTGGATACTGTATTCCGAACATAACCTCCATGTTTGTACCTTACCGTCAAATATAAATATTCGTACTTTTCATATAAATAATACGTTTCATTGATGAATTTGAATGTCAGGTCATTTTGAGATACCCTATAGTCATATGTATATAGAGACCTATGTATACTAACCATCGGTATATATATGTATATATATACAGGGTGGACCATTTAACGTGACCAACCCAAATATCTTCGTTGCCTTTAGAGTGACGAAAAAAATGTCCGCAGGGAATTTGATTGATTTCGAAGGGCTGATACAGGGGCGAAAAATTCATTTCTGTCAAGGTCATCGATTTTGCGTTCTCAAGGTCATCAATCGTTTTTCGAATGGGAATATGTTTTTTTTAAATTAAGACGTAGCTGATATTCAGACGAATCCAACGACTTACAATATTATGACCTTGAAATGATTTTTCAGCAAAATATTTTGGGTTTGTTTGGGTTTGTTGGGTTTGTTTGGGTGTGTTGGGTTTGTTCGGGTTTGTTTTCGTCACTCTAAAGGCAATGGAGATGTTCAGGGTGGTCACGTTAAATGGTCCACCCTGTGTATATATATATATATACGTATGTATATATACCTATGATTAGTATATCCGCGATGAAGATTAACTTGTTGTATGTATACTGGACTCAGCGATGATTACTTGATGTTATAAGCGCGACGAGAGCAAACTTGAGACGGCTTTTACGAATCGCGATACCCTCCGGGCACCGACGAACGAGCTGGGAGGCTATGTGAGTGGGCACGTCGAGATCTTCAGGGGCTTTGCATCGGTCATATGCATACACTGTATACGCAATATTTAAGTTTGTTCTCTTTGCTGCCTCTATGTACTTGAATACGTACGCATGTATATACACATATATGGGCTCTTCCAGCTCAATTCAGACAGCAAATTCCCTCACCATCGTTGATTACACACTTCCGGAGTGGAAAAGCTCATTCCTGGCGTCGAAAGTACATTCAACCTATTTCAATTTTTCCCGCAACCCTTGCCCTTCAGCGGCTGCAAAAAATCGAAAGTCCAATCGGGCCATTTTTATTTATTTTGAAAAAAATAACATACTTTTTAGACCTGTTTTGTTCAATTTTCACCAAACCTCAACTTATGGTTTCGATAGTTACTTTGAAAAATGCACAAAACAGGTCTGAAACGGATGTAAATTTTTTCAGAATTTTTTAAACAGCCTGACTGGACTTTTTTGCAGCCGCAGACGGGTGAGTGGGGGGAAAATTTGTAAAACGATACATGTTTTTTTACCCCGGAGGTCAGATTCACCACTATGGAAATCAATAATCAACGATGGTGAGGGAAATGGTTGTCTCAGTTGAGCTGAAATACCCCATATATATATATATATATATATATATATAAATTGCAAGGGCTTATCGTTTCTCTCTTTACACTTATTTTTCTTGCTATTCCTCTACCTTCTCTCTCCCTCTCTTTTCTTTTATTCTTCATAGTACCGTCGCTTATTTCATCCGCCGTGGCTTTTAACCAGACCGGGGCGCGACAGGAGCGCGCGCGCGCGCCCCAGCGAAATCCTCAAACCAGTTTGACTCGCCCACGCGCGCGATCACGCCAGACTCGGGACACGAAGAGCGTTTGCAAGAGCGGGCTGCTCTCTTCCGATATTTTCACGAGAACGACGACTCTCTCTCTCTCTCTCTCTCTCTCTTTCGAGAGAGAGAGAGAGAGAGAGAGAGAGAGAGATTTTACAGGGTCCTTTGAGACACACACACACACACACACACACACACACACACACACACACACACACACACATGCAAATTTATAATCTGCCTTTCTTCATACCGTTATACCGAGATGACAGATTAATCATAGGATATATACAATTTTATAGTCTTAGACAATGCGACTATGGTTTACACGGCGCTCCGGAATATCCGTTCTTCCGTCCCCATCGAAATGATAACCGATGCATTGTTGAATCCAATTTTTGGTTTAAATAATATCGTACAATAGTTACCGTACTGAGATCCGGTACTTCAAAAATCCTGGACCGTAGAATCTTCTTACGATCCAATCATTTTTGTTCATTGCAGTCTAGTAATGAGCAAAAATCATCGTTTATGCGCAATCGTCATCTACAGGAAGTTGGCGACTGAGAAACAAACGAAAATTGAGTAGAACTGCAGAAGTCGAGTTGGCGAAATCGAACTGCAGAATCGACTGTCGGAATTGACATTCGATGGGATATTACTGTTTAAATCATACGGAGAGAAAAAAATCGGTGCTAGACCTTTGAAAAAAAGAGTTAGACTAATTTTTAAATACTACTTCGGAGTAGGTGAAACTGAAGAAATTCTGTTTGGGTTAAGAAGATAGTTTTACTTTTTAAAGTTTACAGTTTTTATTTGAATTGAAATTCAAATGCTTCATTTTACTTTGTGAGTGTGAATTTAAATTCAACTTGTCAAATTTAAATTGACATTTAAATCATTTTCGTAACATTTTTTCCATATTCATAATTATTTAAATAATATATTTACGCTTGAAAATAATAAGTTTCAAACGATCGGTATTCATGGGTTGTATAAAAATGATATTCCACATGAATAAGTGTGTATCTATCTATGCATATATACATATCCATTCATAACGGGGTGTCCCGTTATGAATGGATAATCCTGCAACTGTCCATAGTTCAGATCAGGTCCTACTACATGCTGGAATTTCAGTTCAGTAAAATTCACACGGTTTTCGACACTTTGGGCTTTATGTTACTATTTTTTGAGAAAAAAATCGTCTGTTTTTGGTTTTTTGTATGCTATTTCTACAAATGATATAAATCGACAATAACTAAGCCACTTTTTAAAGTAATTGGCACGATATGCGTAGTACATTTTTTTGACACCGCAGGCTATCAAAGTCAGATGTTCGAATTGGTTTCCTATAGTTTAGGTCCTATAGGTTAGGTCCTATAGGTCCATAAAGTTTCCTTAAGGTTTAAGGTTAAAAAGACGACTTTTCTAGATAAAACAAATAATTAAGAGTATTTTTTTAAAAACCGGGTCAAAAAAGTTATCATTTGTAGAAATGGCATGCGAAAAACCAAAAGCAGATGATTTTTATCTCGAAAACCACGGGACTTTTACTAAGCTGAACTTCCACCATATTGTAGAACATGATCCGACCTATCGACAGTGGCAGGATTATCCATTCATAACAGGACACCCTGTATATATATATGTGTGTGTGTATATATATATATATATATATATTCGGGGGGTTAAAAAAAAATTCTCAACGGAAAATTGAAGTATGTTAAGAAAAAGAGAGTTTTGCAAGATTTGAGGGTTCTAAACAATTTTTTAGTTAGTGTTCAAACGCCTTTTTCATGTTTTTTCTCATGATTATCGGAGTATGCATTTTTTGTTAAATCTCGATGCAGAAAATGTTAGTGCATGATCCAATGTAAGTCTTCATTAAATTTTTTCTGTAACAATACACAATTTTTATTTGAATATTCTTTTTACCATCAACAATTTGTATTTGCAGATTAAGAATCAATATATGTAATTCGGTTGTGTTTACATTACTGAACGTCTAACAAGTATGCGTGTTTTTTTTTTTGGAGCGATTTGTGTTTTTGCAGTAAGAAAACAAATTACGAAAAAAAAATTGACGAAAAATTGAAAAAAAATATTGAAAGTCGTTTGAGCACTGCATAGAAAAATGTTTAGACCTCTCAAATTTTGTATGAATTACTTTTTCATAACGTAGTAATATTTTCCGTTGGGAACCACGAAAAAAATCGATTTTTTTTTCGAACCAGCCTAATATATATATATATATATAGGCTGTGTGTGTATATATATATTAACACACATAACATGTATAAGTATATATACGTTTTTCTGGGCGGTCGTACTGTATTCATATAAAGGTGCGTGTGTGTAGCCAGAACGCAGGACTAAAGATCCGGGGGCTGGACGTTTCGTGCAGTTCAGAGTGTGCGAGTTCGATGGAACACTACCTGTCCAGGCATCGAGCTTCCTGCAGATAGAATAATTGAAATCTTCGGGCGACACGAACGCGAAAAGCCCCGCAATTTTATTCTCGAAAGCCCTGAATAAAATTTCTCCGTAAATTCGTTTTCCCGATTGTACAATATGCAGGCTTATTTGTTTTCTTTTTTTGCGATTGGCAAGGCAAGAGGTTATGATTTTGTTTTAAATTAATCTGGTCAAATTGATTCACGGATGGGATGCCTTTTTTGGCGAAGTTTGCCGGGTGGATAACGCGCAGGATTACACGACCGTTTCATATTTATCGATTAAAGTCGTCGCTGTGAAAAGATCGATGACGAAGGGGCAGAGGGGGAAAAAAAGAATGAAAACACGAGACTCCTTATACCGGTTTTTTCGCCGGTTCGCGAATGAAATGCACGCGCGTGCAACTCGAACCGCGGTGCAAAAATCATTTTCACCGGAAGGCATTAATTAGGTTTTACGATCGCTCGTGTCACGCGCAGCGCTGACCGACTTATATCGTCTGTCCTATGGACGCAGGAGAGCAGGAACACGGTCGGGTAAACGTCAAGGGGGATTTTTATTTTCCCACGAAAGGACGAGGGCCTCCCTTGGTGGTCTGTGGACTTGACAAAACAATTATGACAGTTGACAGTTTGACAGGTTGACAGTTTGACAGGTTGACAGTTTGACAGTTTGACAGTTTGACAGGTTGACAGTTTGACAGGTTGACAGCTAGAGAGATTGACAGCTAGAGAGGTTGACAGTTTGACAGGTTAAGTTTGACGGATTGACAGTTTGGAGGTTGAACGTTTGACAGGTTGACAGGTTGACAATTTTAGATACTCGAAATGTTTGAACTGGGATGGTCTTGTTGTAGCAATTGTGGCAAGTATCGGGCAGGCACCATATTTCGGATATATTTTTTTGAATTGAAAAAACAGTAAACACTCGCTAAGACCTTAAAATTTTACGATTTTATTATCCGCATGTCGTATACGACAAAATGCTAATCATTATTCTACACATTATATTTTATTTTTTTGAGTTAGATTATGTTTTACAAAAACTGACAGGAATTATGTTTTTCAAAAAGGTTGCATATAATCGGATATCCGATGGTAGGGCCCATGATGGTAACTCCATTTTTCCTATATCTGACAGTGGTGGTTTATTTTTATATAAAATAAAACAAAAAGTTTATTGTTTTGATTTGGTAGCTACTGTCAAAGAATCAGTCTTTATTAGTTGATCTTTGATTAGGTAGGAACATTTTGGCACTTACGGATATCCAATATTAGGCTCCATTAGGTATCCGACATTAAGGGGTCTTCTGACTTTAGACGCTAAAAAAAGCATGTTCATGAAATGTTTTGATAGGTTTATATTGTAGATATTGACATAAAAGTTGTCAATATCTATAATATAACTTAATGAATTAATAAATACACTTAATAAATACTTTCGTGCCTGTATTTGTGATTTTTTTTAAAACTCTACCTTCTCTAAGCCCGAAATTTTAACGTTGGGGTATTTTTTCTTTTTCTCAGTTCTAATATTCCTCAATTATCTTAAGGTATATAAAAAAATCGTTGAGGAATTTTCGCATCCAATATATTTACCATAAGGAATTTCAGCAACGCAGACATATTGATTGCCGTTGCATTCCAACGATGCGAACTGCAATCGCGCCGAGATTTTATCGACTCGACAAATGTTTAATAAAACACTTTTTTTACATGTACAAGAATTTCCCGCCGCGCAATATATTTTCGACGTGCTTTTCTTCCTTCGTGCTTTTGCACAAAAAATGTTCTTCTTTACCATATATGCACACATCCTCCTGTATCGATATCTAGTGGATTTTTTTCTCAGCGATTCGCCATACCTGCATCGCACAATCCACGTGTGTGCATCCGAACAAGAACATCACTTTAGTGTCCTCCTCCGATTTTGTTGAAACTTTTTTGTGTGGACGAGTATCAAAAACTAAGAGACACGTATTTTTTTTATCGGCGGAAAAACGGTTTTAAGGGGTGAAACGCACCCTCAAAAATGGGGATGTTTTTCGTTTTTCGTCGATAACGTTTTAACGGTACGAGTTATAAAAAAAACAAATTGCAGCAATGAATATTTTTTCGCGTACTATACATTGGGGATGAGATACGATGACGTTATCGACGAAAAACGAAAAACACCCCCATTTTCGAGGGTGCGTTTCACCGCTTAAAACCGTTTTTCCGCCGATAAAAAAAATAGTGTATCTTCGTTTTTGATAATCTTCCACATAAAAAAGTTTCAACAAAATCGGAATAGATACTTTCGTTTTATATTGAATTTTCGTTTTTGGTTTAAGGGGTCTTCTCACTTTAGACGCTAAAAAGGCTATTTTCATGAATTTTTTGATTTGTTTATATTATAAATATTGATGTAAAAGTTGTTACACTTAAGGCCTTAGGCCACAGTAACGGGTATAAAATCATGTGCGAATTTAACAATTTTTTTTCGTATGAACAAATGATACACTCAGAAAATTAATTACACATATATTTATTATGGATATCAAGCTGCTAGAAAAAAATATATATATATTTTTTTATGTACAAAATGGCCGACTACTAATATTTTCTTTTTTTATCTTTTTTTTAGGCGCTCCGCGGCGTGACATTTAGCATTCACAATTTTTTACCTAGAACAAAAAACAAAAATTCTCGTCAATCTACATTAGAATACCTAGAGAAGTACGTACGGAATAAAAAAAAATATTGTTTTATTCAATAGTTATAGGCATTTGAACTCAAGAATTGAATTTTCAGTGAAAAATTTCATTATAACTCCTCATAAACTCGTCATAAAACGAAAAGTTTTCGATTAGTCAGAAATTCCGTACGTACTTCTCTGTGAAATGCAATTAGGAACATAACTTTTAAATTTGGAGTAAATCGAGTGAAAATTGTTGAAGTTATTTGTCACGCCAATTGGAAAAAAGCTGTTTTGAGAAGTTTCGAGTAGTCGGCTATTTTGTACATCGACAAAAAGATATATATATTTTCTAACAGCTTGATGATCATACTAAATAGATGTGTAATTAATTTTACGCGTGAATCACTTTTTCATACGAAAAAAAATTGTTAAATTCGCACATGATTTTATACCCGTTACTGTGGCCTAAGGCCTTAATAAATGCACTCTCGAAATACATTTTAATAAATTTTTATTCATTCAAGTCACTATATAGAGACGAAAATGGTAGTTAAAAAAATATCCTAAAAATATTGTAGTTCTGCGCTGTTGATGAAATCTCGGCGATGGATCATCCGAAACAAAACAATCAAACGGTTTTAGCTTCAGTATGTTAATGGCTGAAGCGCATATCATATGATTTTTTTATATATGCAAAAAAAAACAAAACGCCGGACACTTTTCGAAAAAACAAAAAAATGTTTTTTCACTTTTTTTTGCCAAAAAAGTGTCAAATTTTGTTTCAATCCTTGAAATGCGCTATAGCTATAATTGTAAAGAATACGTCGTTAAAATTTCACAAGGATCGGTTCAGTAGTTTCGGAGATTTTATCAACAAGCCGTCGAAAAACGTTGTTTCGAGAAAAACGCGTTTAAAGTTGGTTTGGGTTACATAAATACATAACATTTTTCAAACTATATTTCGAAAGTGTATTTATTAAGTGTAATAACTTCTATATCAATGCCTATAATATAAACCCATAAAAAGATCATGAAAATACCCTTTTTTAGCGTCTAAAGTGTGAGGACCCCTTAACTCTCGTCCTCAATTTTATTTTCCTTCTTTATCTTAATTTCATTTTTATTGTATTATCGTTTTTAAAATTTTACTCTTACTTTTGATACTAGTTTGTTACATTTTTATAAAATAAACATAATCTCAGCTAGTTTCTCTCTTTCTCTCTCTCTCTCTCCCTCTCTCTCTCTCTTTCTCTCTGTCTCTCTCTCTCTCTCTCTCTCTCTCTCTCTCTCTCTCTCTCTCTCTCTCTCTCTCTCTCTCTCTCTCTCTCTCTCTCTCTCTCTCTCTCTCTCTCTCTCTCTCTCTCTCTCTCTCTCTCTCTCTCTCTCTCTCTCTCTCTCTCTCTCTCTCTCTCTCTCTCTCTCTCTCTCTCTCTCTCTCTCTCTCTCTCTCTCTCTCTCTCTCTCTCTCTCTCTCCCGTCTCATCACCAAAGAAAAAAATATAATATCACGATCGCCCTCGATGTCATGGCGTCTCTCGCGGAACTCTCTCATAAAAGATCTCCTACTATACGTGAGCTGTAAACGGCCACCGTTTTCTATATAAGCACTTCGCTGTTCGACCTAGCAAAACACGCATACTCATATATATATATATATATATACACATAAATAAAAAAATGCTCATCGAATTCTTGAAATGTGTGTGTGTGCGTGCGTGTGTGTGTGTGTGTGGGTGTGTGTGTGTGTGTGTGTGTGTGTGTGTGTGTGTGTGTGTGTGTGTGTGTGTGTGCGCGCGCGCGCGTGTGTGTGTGTGTGTGTGTGTGTGTGTGTGTGTGTGTGTGTGTGTGTGTGTGTGTGTGTGTGTGTGTGTGTGTGTGTGTGTGTGTGTGTGTGTGTGTGTGTGTAGGTGTGTGCGTGCGTGCGTGCGTGCGTGCGTGCGTGCGTGCGTGCGTGCGTGCGTGCGTGTGTGTGTGTGTGTGTGTGTGTGTGTGTGTGTGTGTGTGTGTGTGTGTGTGTGCGCGCGCGTGTGTGTGCGTGTGCGTGTATGTAATGAGAGAGAGAGAGAGAGAGAGGGAAAAATCGCCAGCACAGATAACGAACGCGGCGTCTCAACGTAGAGAAATATAATAACGATACACGCGTTCTCGGGTATAATTTTCAAAGTCCAAGCATAATCCGCGCGCCAAATCGCATATATTATTGTACTCGATGAGATGACAATAGGAACCGCGCATCTATCGGTATGCAACACCGTAGCTCTCCTCTTGACGATTGTAATCAAGAATTATCCTCGAGAGCGCGCGACACACGACGTGCAAGTATTGCACTCGTCCATTAGCTAACATCATACAACACTCGAATACGTACATGACGACGAGTATAACTGCAAAGAAAACGTGTGATACTGCGCAAGGCGAGAAAAAAAATCATTTTTGCTCTCGAAGAAACAAATTATACATATGAAAACGTAATAGTAATAAAAAAAACTTCAATAAATGTATGGAATCGTATTATATAAAATAATTGTTAATATCAACGGTTTCGAATGATAATGCATGAAAGGAATTGGAAATGCGAAGAAGAATTTTCGTTGCATTCCAACAATTCAAACTTTAACATCATTGTATAGTATATATATATACATATATATATATATATATATATATATATATATATATATATATATATATATATATGTTTAAGTTTTCATTGTTGCAACCTTATTGTGTTTTCAATATAAAAAATAGTATTTTTTTATTGCAAAATATAGCGATTTTTTCGAAAAATTCAATATTTTTTTTTTCATAGTGAAACGCCATCTGACAACATCCGTTTAAAAAATCGTGCCATATCGCTGCCATATTAAAAAAATAATTTAAAAAATACCAAGTAACAACCAAAAGTAGTAGTAAAACATTAAATGGCGGAATTTTTTTTCCTGTTAACAAATAATCATGAAAATCAGAATTTTTTTTCTTGCCTAAAGGCATCTCCCCTCCCACCCCTTGGGAGGTAATTTTTTTCTTGCTGTCATATTAGATTTTCACATTGTTTATATACACCCATATATCGTTTTATACTCACAAGCTAAAGATACGATAAAATGTCGACTGTGTATCCCTCTTCATGGGCTATGCATACATATACGTGTTTGTGTACTTATGCGTGTGTATAAAAACTCGTGTGGACGTAAGTGCGTTCAGCACACAACCGACGAAGGAAGCTGAGAAAAGGAAAAGGATGACACACTTTGGTGCAGGCATGTGATTTTGCTTAAGGGGGATATACCTGTAGGCGATGAAAAAATTTGGTATAAATCTTTCGAACCTCATTGTCTAAAACATCATCCTAAATGTTTTTGAACATTTGAAGAAAAAAAATGTATTTTTTTATTGCAATATGTAGGAGCGACTGGGGTTGCTGGTGACATTTTTATCAAAATTTACCTACTACATGTCATCTTTGGAATAATCAGATATCTTTATATATTTTTTATAAAAGGAGTTAATGAACTTTCAATACAAAAGCCTCATTTAGTTGTGAGTTAAGTATCTAAAACACGACCCTAAGTGTTTTTTAAAATTGCAACATAAAAAAAGTATTTTTTCATGGCAGCATCAGAGGTGAGTAAGATTGGTTGTGACATTTTTAATCAAATTTTTATATCATTTTTAATACATTTTTGTCATTTTAATAAATATTTTTATATACTTTTCACCTAAAGGAGTTAATAAGCTTTTGATACATGTGGCTCATTGAACTGTCAGTTTGACACAACTATTAGAACTTGATCTTTAACATTAAAATGACAGTGTGACTTTTTGCCCCCCATCGAGTCTTAGTTGTTACAGTACAAAGGGTAAGATGAGACAAGAAATAGACAGGCTTACCAATCAGTCTTTTATTGTGAGAATCGTCATCAGAATCATTGTCTTTTTAATAACACATATGTAGGCGTCAAACAGTCTTTAGATACCCAGCTTACCAACGATGACGTAGAACATTTAAACTTTACAACAAATCATAATTCTTATAATGTCGACCACAATAATGGAAATCAACTTAAGTCAATCAACCATTAAAAACAAACTAAACCACAAAGTAATCAATCGGAATAATCACTATCGCAATTAATGCACACATAAAACGTGCTGTTTCCAGTGACACATTTCACGTGGGACCATTTTTTTGCAGTTAGTGCATTGGACCCTTCACCAGAACGAGTCTAATCGAACGAACCACAAGAGACGAGACAGCTTCTCATTCTCTGTCACGCCTTCTGACAACATCCGCTGCACCCCGCCATTTTTAAAGACCAATAAAAAAATACCATCTAGCAGCCAAAAATGATAATAAAAAAACCCTAAAGCAAAAAAAAGGAAGAGCAATCTTTACCATTTGAAAAAATCATGAAAATCAGTAATTTTTTCCTCGCCCAACGGGAGCTTAAAGCTTAAAGCTTTAAGTTCCCCCCTTAAAGCTCCTCAGAGCGTTACATACGATCGCCGGCCTACAGGATTTGTTGGTATGTACCAAACCGCGGACCCTTCCTTCGTCATATTTTGATCGACTGTTTCCGGTTCTAGACCAAAGGGCACCATAGGGCTCGCACATGTGCCTGCTGCGTTGGATATGTAACGCGACACCTCTGCCGTGTGTCAAATGATCCGGCGTCTCGAATACCTCGAATATGGATGGAAGGAAAACTTACGGGTCCTTTGTGGAATTCCGTCGCGTCCTCTACGCGTCAGACCTGACGCGACGAATTCTTACGACCTTACATTCTCGCGCCCTTAATCTGCTCCTTCTCGAGGACCCTAAAGGGCTAATGTGTATTCGTTCACACGTCGAAGGAGACACACACGTCTGTACCTATTCTGGGGAAAGTGTGAGCTATGGGCAAAGCCAATTTCATCTTTTTTTTCAGTGGTGAAAGGGAAAGGAGACAATTCGAAGTCGTTTTATTTCTTTCAAGGATCTACTGCTTGTGCATTCCCTACCAAAAGTGAGTTTTGGTGAAAATTTTGAGTACTTTTCGATAACATTAAAATCTGAAAAAAATCAACCGTATTGAAGATGCGAAGAACATTGGTTTTGAATATTAAGAATGCCAATAATTTATAAATAAATTGTTTAAACAAATATTTGTTCAACAAATCTCCGGTAAACTTGATTTTTTGTGACACTAAATGAATTATGATATTCTTCTGAATACATATGATTTTTTAAAGAATTTTTTCTTTATTTCGAGAATCCCTTTTTGAAATTTTTCAGAGACTGTACCTATTACACGCTTCGTTCAATACCCCGGACACTTCTTGGAATTAATATGGAACATCGCTCCAAAAACATATTGAACATTTGTGACCCACATTCATTTGTTTAATTTAGAAAATTAAAATGAAAATAGAAAGAAAATTCTAAAAAAATGCATACCTATTCAGCGAAATCTACGAATTCATTTTATAATATGAAAAAAGTAGTTCACCGGACATTTGGTGAAATTTTTTTTCAACAAGTTCTCACTTTTTTGCATTATTATTGCCGAAATTCAATGTTCTTTGCATTTTGAATGTGGTTGATTTTTTTATTATTTTAATCTCATCGCAAAGTACTCAAAATTCTTGCCGAAGCTAACTTTTGGTAGGAAATGTACGGGTAATACATCCTTAAGGGATCGTCACAGTGTAAAACTTTCGAAAAATAATTTTTTTTATTACCCTATAGTATGGACGGTTATAAACATGGGGTTTGTATATTTACATAAGCGTAAGTAGACAATTTATAAGAAAATTCCGCACTCGAAACTTTAAACGCGTCTGGTTTGTTTGGGTAAGTTTTATTATACTACTTTTGGCTGCAACATGGTATTTTTTATTTTATCAATCTTTAAAAATGGCGGAGCTATGCCATGGTCTCTTAAACTGCATTTTCAAAACTGATCGACCGATTCTAATGAAATTTGGTATAAATCTTTCTAACCTCATTGTCTAAAAAATGAACCTGATATTTTTTTTGAAAATTAAAAAAAAAGTATTTTTCATCGCACAATGCAGTGATTTTTTCCGAAAAATTCAATCTTTTTGCTAAAAGCGTACTATTTCATCGATTTTCAACATTTCTCACTTTTTCTTGGTTCATATTCTGCGTTTGAGTGTTAATGAAAGTAATGTCTTATTTGGTTTTTTTTTCAGATTAATTTCGCCGACGCTACATGGCACGCCGTCTAACAACAACCGGGGCAACCCGTTTAGAAGGCTGTGCCATACTTCCATTATCTTTAGAAATTAATGAAATTAAAAAAAAAAATACGTAACAGTCAAAGATAGTAATAAAACATACTCCAAGTCTAAAAATTGTGAACAAATCTTTACTCAAAAAAAATCATGTAAATCCAATATATACTAAATAAATATAAAGTGAAATATATAAAATAAAAAATGACTGATTTTCATGATTTTTCATGATGAAATCTCCGCTTCGTACTACTGCTTCTTGTTGATTTACTCTCCCTCTCTCTCTCTTTTTTTTATTTCCTTTTCCGCTATCTCAGAAAAATATACGAAAAAGTGAAAGAGACATCGGAAACCAATCAAGCAAGACGATGGAAGAGAATGTGTGTGTGTGTGTGTGTGTGTGTGTGTATGTGTGTGAGAGAGAGAGAGAGAGAGTTTGGAAACCTTGCAAATATCCCGAAACTTTTATCGCCGCTAATAAAATGCGCAAAATTTTGCGAAACTTCTGCAAAACATGAATTATACTCACGATTTTTTTTTTCGCTTCAGCGACGATCGAGCGAAGCCCAAAAACTCGCTGCACATCCAGAAATTAAGCAACGAAAAAAAGTTTTCCCGCGTCTCTACATTGGCTCTATAAATTTAAATCTACCATTCGTAATAAATTGTGAACCCGTACGATGTCTTCGCACGAATAAAATAAAATGAGGGGTATTGCGAATCATGCTCCATATATTTTGAGCCGTGTATGGTTTTTTATTAAGCGTTCGAACGTCACGTGATGAAAAATTAAAAAAAATCAGCTGCCCGAACGTACGAATAGAATGCGGATGAGGAACGACCCATGGAGACTCGATTACCATATTTTTTTTATAGGGTCTAAATCTTTCGGAGCCCCAGCCGCATTGTATCGCTGGGTTTTTCGTACGCGGTTATTTGATTTTGGATACCGACTCCGGGATCCGACGATTCCTGGGTGCAATATAAAGTACGTGATACATCGATATTTTCAATTCAATCGAGTACATTATCAAAGAGTGGACAAAAAATATCATATACCTTTCAGTATGCAACCTTCAATCCTGATCCGTTGCCTAATATACTGCATTGTTATTAATAATATGCATTTCGTGAATTAATCATAATAATGATAATACTTTAAATAGTTATATCATAATATAATAGGGTTTTGTATTCAATTGGTTAAAGTTATATATTTATATAAGTACTGGATTATTTTTAATTTTACATATGTTTATGAATATCTAAAATAAAAAATAATTCAGTATATATATATATATATAGATATATATATATATATATATATATATATATATATATATATATATATATATATATATATATTTATATTAGGGTGGCAGAAATGTGAGTTCCATCCTTTTTTCTTCATTTTTCTCACCATTCAATTATCTACTTTTAAGAAGAAAAAAAAAATTGTCGCGAAAGCTGCAAGCGGTAAAAAAAATTTAGATGTCGCCTCCGAAAAATTCAAATTTTCATTGAAAAATCGATTAATTTTTTTTCGTTCACTTTCTTTACAAATGGATTTTTTTTATTTACCTCACACTTCTAACCCACTAAAACGGGGGACTTATAACTTTGTTTACGGACAAAAGCTTTAAAGAATTATTTTACGAGAACAAAGATTACAATTCTTGGGTTAGTAGTGAGAGGTCAATTTAAAAAGTCTGTTTCTAAAGAAAAACGATGAATTATTTTGAAAATTTTACAAAGCGTCAAATTTATGAGTGAGAAGAGTAAAAAAAATCGGCGAAAATTGAAAATTTCGAAACACTTGAGCGACCACTAAATATTCATTGACGGCTAGAGCTTTCGCGAGGTTCATTTAAAAATTATAAAGTGTAAAATTCACGGGTGAGTCGCGAACGAAAAAAAAACGATTTTTTAATTAAAATTTAAATTTTGGGGACGCTTGAGAGAACTCTAAATATTTTTTGACGGGTGGGGGTAAAAATGTCGAATGACCAAATGTAGAACGACAAAGATTTCGAAACGTTAGAATTATGAACTCTCAAAATAACGAAGGTTCAATTATTCGAAATTTTATCTGTCGACTGATAAAAAAATTGAATGACTATAAATCGAACCATTATTTATTAGAGAGCTAATTTATTCGAAAACGAATATTCAGATCGTCTGCAATTCGGAACATAAAAATACAGAATCCAAAAATGTAGAACACCCATATTTCCGAAACAGAAAATAGCGAGTGCCTAATATGCGTAATATCGTCTATGGCGAAAAGCAATAAATCGAAACGCAAAATGTCGATGGCCCGAAATGTCGAACGCCAAAAGGTCGAACGGCCAAAATGACGAACGTGGTGGGGCCCGTCACGTGGGATGACTGCCTTACGATATTTTAGCCGACTGACCGACAGCGCCATCTCGCAGCATCACTCTGAAGCGCAAGTAACGTATTGCTCGATTCGCCATCCGGGCCGTTCTACATTTTGACCCTTCGCGATTTTAACCACTCGACTTTTTGGCCGTTCGCTGTAATGATTTTCTGCATTGTGAACCGTCGCAATTTTTTTAATTCGGAGAATTGTCATCTCGAGCTATTTGGTGTTATGCATACAGGCCCATCGATATTGTGTTTTTCGCTAATTTATTAAATCTGATTTTTGTTTTTCGCTATTTATCAACTTCCGAGATGTTCATATTCGTAATTGTTATTTTCGACTTTACAGACTCTAATAAGATTGACCCATCTATATTCGAACATTCGGCATTTTCGAATTCGACATTTTGGCCCATCTGCATATCGATCGTTCGGCATTTTTCCCCCCACCCTTTTTGACCACTCGCAGATTTCGCGACAATTTTCTATTCTGTAAAGAAGATTATTGGATGGTGAGAGCAAGGGAAAAATAGAGCTCAAATTTGTGCCATCTTAATATATAATTTTTATATATTTTACATCAAATAATATTTTTTTCTCGAAATGTTTTTCTGGAAACTTTTTTTTATCTAGTTTTTCCGCGATAACTTAACATCGATTGGAAAAATCGCCTTGATTTTTTTTTATGAACACCTCATATCTACAAAATGAACCGGCATCGATGTAAAAAAAAAAAGAATTAATTATGCTTGTTATTACAACAAATGTCATTCGTTTTTCGATGTTTTTCAAATTATAGGCAGCATATTTAAAATTTGTATGTTTTTTCAAAAATGTTAGGTACAGTCTGTGGACGAATATCCCCTGAAGAGAATGGCGTTTGGGAATTGGCGAAAACTTCAACCGGCCACTCGGAATCATGGCAATGAGGGAGCAGTGCATAAGACGCGTGGTCTTCTTCATCCGCCCATATCTCCCTTAAATATTTACATTTTCCAACCCTCAACCACTGAATTCAATAGCCAAAAGTCTAATAAAAACGTTGCGAAAATGAAAATCCATGTATGTCGTTTCGGTTCTTCACAAATGCCATTCGAATTTTATCTCATTTTCGGCCTAATTTCGCTGCCTGTCAATTACGTCGATATGCAGCCCCAAACAAACCCAATATTCCAAGCTTTCAAAATATCAATAAAATGTCAAAATATCAGAAAATAAAGTGTCCACAAAAGCGAAGCTACATCTGTGACGAAGCTAAAGAGATTACGTGGGTTTGACAATTGCAAAAAAAATCCCTTTTTTTAAATTTTATTATGTCTAAAATGTTCTCCTAAAGATTTTCGAAGTCGGTGGACACGATTTCTCAAAAACTAATGCACCGATCTAATTAAAATTTTGCACACTTCTTCAAACTAGCTTTGACTAGTGATTGAACGAACGTTTTGTTTTTTCCATCACAACAATTTTAGAAGTGTAAATTCTACCAAAAATTGAACAATTTTGCATAAAACTCTGCCAAAAATTCAAAATTCATTTTTTTTTAAATCTCCCGTTCAAACACGAGCCATACTTATCTACTGACGGAAATAATTTGTTTTTTTTTTCCAAATAAAGCAATCATGAGTTATCCTGACCACGACGAGGACCCTTTTTTAAGGGGTCTCCGGAAACCAGGTCCCACCGGCTGAATTTCCCAAATTTTTGGACGATTTTTTTTTTCCAAATATTTGCATAAAATAATTTATTTATTTTTTTTTATAGAGAAAAAATGCTTTTTGGCTTCAAAACCCACGTACCCCGTGAAGCGAAAGAAAAAAAAACGAGAGGTTTGTTTATTGCGCCTGTCGCGAATAGCCTCGAAAAATTCGCAGGACCAAAACGTGTCAATTAGCTGATTGAATATTTAACGCTCGGATTGAACACCGAATCGCGTGACAAAATCGTTATCGCCGAGACGTGGCTGTTGCAGTGGGGGGAAAGAAGATCTGTAATTGACGCCGGACGGAGGGTGGTCGAGAACAATGTGAAATTATTAATCCGCGCGAAATTCGTTAATTAGGACAGAAGGCGTAATAATTGAGGACGAGTACATCCGACGTACCAGAGCCATGGGCCAATGTGCTTCGCCATGTTTTTTTTTTCGCGCAATCCTCCCTACCTACCTCGGCCGTTTCGTTGATAAATTATAGACTCGAATCGATCGCGACGGTAGTGAATTGTTAATGGATGCCGGAAAAAAAAACGATTTCGAACGGAAACGAATTAGGAGGAGAATTTAGACGACCGAAAAAGTGTCATTTTTTTAATGAATGTTTTTTTAAGTGACAAAATAATCGCATTTTTGAATTTTGACATTATCCTATTGCAACTTTCAAGTATTAATCGTTTTTTTTTTATTTTAAACATAACAAAATGGCGGCGTTGTGAGGTCTTCCTTTAGGCCTTTTGAAAAGTTTTTCGAAAGTCCTTTGTCCTTTTGAAAGTTTTTTGAGAGTCTTTTGAAAAACTGCTCGTGTTACAGCTCAAAAAGTTTTCGGGAGGTTTCTCGCTATAACGTTATTGGAAGGATATACCTAAGGGTTATCGCGTAAATAAATTACTTTCTTGGGGTAAAAATTGTCGAGATAATGGTCAAAAATGTGAAAATTTGATTACAAAGCCTACTTAATTTTTAATTTTATACTTTTTCATATTTTTATACGTATATCCTTCCAAAAATGATATAGTGAAAAACCTTCCAACATTTCAGCCAGATCGGTCAGTAACTTTTTGAGGTATAACATGAGCAGTTTTACAAGACGCCCAAAGGAATATGTTATGACTTTGCCATTTTGTTTTTTTAAACGACAGAATGTAACACTTGAAAATTGTAATAAGATAATGTCAAAATTTTAAATCGATGCGATTATTGTATCCCCTCTGAAAAAATTTACGAAAAATGACTCATTTTCGGGCGTCTAAAGGGATTTCCCCCCTTAAGGTGCAACGAGTTGAGGGAGCAGACTTCGCTCGGCGTACACGAAACTTCGGACCCGAACGGATAATCGTTATTCGAAAGTACCAAGAAGGAAGATCAAAATTGTGAAGAAAAAAAATTGACCGAATTATGAACATTTTCCTGAAAGAACAGATCGCACACTGCGCTAGGGAGGACCTGCCCTTTTTCCTTTTGCGTTTTTTCTCGAAAATACGTTTTAATGAGGACACCACTGTGAGAAGGAAAAAAAATTATTTTTCCCCCATTTTCTCAAAGAAACATATTCAAGAATATGTTTAAAAAAAACACCGTAAAACTTTGAGAATTGACCAAAACTTGAAAATTGACCAGACGATTAAGTTAGAACAGGTGGCGCAACGTTTTGCCTATAATCAAACTTCCAATCGCACTTTTCCTGTAACGACATTTCTCCACGTGGTCGGAATCATAACTCTAGCTAAAACAATCGAATTTTTTATTTAAAAAAATTTAATTTTCGAAATTGCAGTAGATATTGTTCATGTAGCCATTTTTTGAAATTTAGTATCTTTTAAGCCCTCGAATATAAGTAAAGATTTTGCCAAAATTACATTTTTTTTAAACACCCGCCATTTTGTGAAAATATTTTTTTTTGCATTCATGTAGATTATAAAACTCTTTCACTTTTTACCTTTCAGATCGACCATAGTCAAATTATCGATCTAGCTGTTAAACCACATTTTTAATATAGATGCTCTATTATACTTCAATAGCGTTGTTCATTTTTTATTTATTTTGAATAAAAATTTACAAGACAAAAGTTCAATGTATACTCAATGTCATACCTTCCTTCCAAATTCCAAATAAATAATTGAGTAGACAAAAAAACATCGGAAAAAGGTACCTTTTTTAGCCCAGCACAGTGAGCACCGAAAATTTAACTCTATACCTGTAGCTTTAAGGTCCAATAAATGCTTTAGATTGGCAAGTAACTGTAACGTAAAAAAACGATGCACTGAAAAAATAATTACTTTTTTCAGTACGATTGACACGTTACTGTATAATTTTGAATAACCGTAAAATTGCGAGAGAATAAAATGAGCAACGTTTTTAACCTACCCCTGACACACGAATATTCGGCCACGATTTTGACACACTGGGTTAAAAAACAATTTGATCCGGTCTGTCAAACCTGCCAATTTCGGCCCGTCAGTCGGTTCTTATTGAAAAAAAATGAGGAATATACATTAAATATTTCTTAATATGTCTGCATAATTGAAATTCGGAAGATATAAAAATGAGTTGAAAAAAATATTGAAAATTACGAATTTTGGGAAAGTGGGCATTTTATTTTAAATTCGTCCGGGTCAAGATGACCCTATATCAACGTAGGTTTAATTTTTTTTTGTCAAAACCGATGGCCGATCGATACCTAGTTTAAAAAAAAATTGCTTACTTTCCTCCAAACCGAGGAAAGAACAACATGATGCTCAAAAATCGAAACTAGCTTTGGGAAATTAAATTGTGCCCTCCCTTAAACAGTATAAATGGTATCTCAAAATGATGATTTTTTCACATATATATCTATTTGTTAATAACAAATAACTGAAATTGTTGTTTTTTGTCGAAAACCAATCCTTTTTATCTACATGTCTTTTTCGTAATTCACAAAATTTCGAAAAAGTATCCTCTCATGCGAAAGTTCCATTTTTATACTCAAAGTATATTTCTAAATGTATCATTTCGGATCACTCTAGTTGCCAGAACCACCTACACCGATTGGCTATGCCGCAACGACAGCACGTTGTGTAAACAATAATAACGTCATTGTTTGTCAATATTTTTCGACTAAAAAATAACTCAAATCTGTTAAAACTGTATACGAATTGTGTGCCAAATACCAAATTCCTCATCCCAATACTTTAGTGAGAAAAAAATATTCAAAAATGTTAAACTAACATTACCTGCATTCGAACGATGCACACTTCAACCTCAAAACCTCTCGATGTATGCGATATTTTATTTTTATTTTCTAATAAGAGAGAATGCATAGTCGGGTCTAATTTCTTAAGGTATGTAATTATGAAGCTACTATTAAAATTTCAAATCGATCCATGCAAAGGTGTTCGAGTAATCCGTCCTCCCAGTTTGAATAAAGTGGTTTCGAGAAAAACGCGTTTAAAGTTGTACGAGCACTTACATCCCTGAAATTTTCGTTTACCTTTAATCTGCGGTGCCTGCACCATACATTTGATGATGCATTCTTTAAGCAAAGTATTTTTTAAGAAAAAAAGTATTTTTGAAGCAAAAAAGTATTTTTGAAGCAAAGAAAGTGTTTTTAAAGCAAGAAAAGTATTTTTAAGCAAGCATAGTATTCTTTAAGCAAAAAAGTATTTTTAAGCAAAAAGGTATTTTTAGAGCAAAAACGTGTTTTTGAAGCAAAAAAAGTATTTCTACGGAATAAAAAGTATTTTTAAGCAAAAAAAAGTATTTTGAGCGAAAAAGGTATTTCAAAGCAAAAAAGTATTTTTTAAATCAAACAAAGTATTTTTAAGCAAAAGAGGTATTTTTAAGCAAAGGGGTATTTTTAAACAAAAAAAAGTATTTTTTAAGCAAAAAGTATTTTTTAGCAAAAAAAAATATTTTTTAAGCAAAAAAGTATTTTTTAAGCGAAAAAGTATTTTTTAAGCAGAAAAGTATTTTTAGCTTTTAAGCAAAAGTATTTTTCCAGAAAAAAAAACGTTTTTCCAAAATCCTAGACTAAACGGAATCGAAAGCGAGGATTTTAGATTGCGATATTGCGACACTTCCGGTTCACATGTGCTCAGCTCAAAAGCTTTTACCTGCTACTATATACACATTTTCTACTCACGATCAATCGCGACGCCCCCGCGTCAATTTTTTTATCACCCGCGCGCGTTTGCGGTTATCTCGCTCAGATCTTCGGCTCACTTCGAGAGCCGAAGATACATTCGAGCGTTTCCTCGCTTTTTGTCGTTTCAATGAACTCTGTTCATTGAACCACGATGCTCTCTCCCGACGTTTATCCGCTGCGATATCACCGAGGCTCATATTTTTCGGGGGTGTACATATATATTACGAACTCGCCACGTGGCAGTGAGACAGAGAGAAAGCTATAGGGAGAGAACCGATTTTCCCTAAAGATTTGTGAACCGGTGACAGAATTTAAGGGGGGAGGTACAGCAGGCAAGAAAAGAGTTAGCCCATTTTCATGATTTTTTTTCAAAAGGAAAGCTTTCTCCGCCTTTTTTGAGACTTAAAATTAGAGTGTGTTTTATTACTTTGGCTGTTACATGGTATTTAAAAAAAATGTTTACATTTTAAAAAATGGTGCAGGCATGGTATGGTCTTCTGAACTGCATTTTCAAAATTGGCGTGACGTATAGCTAAAAAAACTAATCTACTGATTGTGACAAATAAATAACAAAAGTAAACTTTTAACTGTTCGTTCATGTCGACATAAATGTTGAAATAATTGAATTTTAATGTAGATATTGAAATAATTGAATTCCAATAGAAACATTGAAATAATTGAATTTCAATGTAGATATTGAAATAACTGACTTTCAATATAAGTATTAAAATAATTGAATTTCATAATAAATATCGAAATAATTGAATTTCAATATAGACATATTGAAGTAATTTAAATTTAATATAGATATATTCGAATAATTGAATTTTAACATAGCCATATTTAAATAATCGATTATATAAGTTACAACAATCGGAAAATCTCAGCGCCGCTTCTCCCAAACGTCGCAGTATGATTGGAAAACACATAATTTTGTGAGCGGAAGGCTCTGTATCTAGGTCCCGAAATATCCCGAGATTGCTCATCGATTTTCCCTTCACCGCGGGCTTATCGTCGAGTCCACGACACGTGTCGGAGAATTATCAAAGTAACGGAGAATCGTACCACGCGCCTTCTAACGCGATAAAACTAATTTTATTATTTCACAGTTTGAGGCGGTGCCGTGACCTCACGTCGGCACTTCGGCACACAACGAAATGACAACGTTCTTTATGTACGAGACGTCAGGCATGAACGAGACATTTTTTTAGATTTCCGGAAGTGAAGTGAAAAAAAAACGATTCACTGAAAAAACTGTTGTTTTCACAGAATTTTTTTTTCACTAAAAAAAGATTTTTTCCCACTGAAAAAAATGTTTTTTTTTTCACTGAAACAAGTGTTTTTTTTTCACTGAAAAAAATGTTTTTTTTTCACTGAAAAAAATGTTTTTTTTCACTGAAAAATATGTTTTTTTTTTCACTTAAAAAAGTTTTTTTCACTGGAAAAAGTTTTTTTCATTAGAAAAAAGTTTTTTTTTCACAAAAAAATGTTTTTTTTTCACAAAAAAATGTTTTTTTACTGAAAAAATGTTTCTTTTTTTACTGAAAAAAGAATGTTTTCTTTTCCAGTACGATTGATAATGACCGTAAAATTTCGAGAGGATAGAATGAGCAACATTTTTTATTTAATTTTTTTCTTCTAATCCGATTGTCCCACGATGCTTGAATCTTTGGAATGATTCTTTTCCTTCTTTATCGGTGGATTTGGGCTACTAAGATTATTCAAACGAATTTCTAGATTTCGATCGTAGAATTAGATTTGAAATGCAAGTGAGCGTAAATGAATGATCAAAAAATGTTTTTAAAAAAATATTGAAAAATCAGCATTGAAAATTCTTTTCAATGTATCTTATATTCTACAAAAGGTGAGAAAACGGCCGAATTGGTGCGAAAAAGATTTATCCCGACCTCTACATCAAGATAAATTGTCGAAATATCCCAATTTTTTTGGCAGATCAAAATAAAGATGAAAAAACAAAATCGGAAAACTGATTCGGAAGAACCAAATTCGTACTTCATAGGAAACTACAATTAGAACCATGAGTATAAGTCAGTTCGTCAGTGTTCAGTTAAATAAATATATATCAATATCTGACTATCTTTGACATTTATGCTCGATAAAATTATCATAAGGAAACGGCGAGAGAAAGAGTTGGGGGCTAAAAGTGCAAGAGAGAAATTCCCGAGGATCAAAAGCTCGAAAGGCGCGGCTAGCGATCTGTGACCAATTGACCATTTCTAAGAATAAATCAAGCGCATATAAATTTATAGTTAATTCAATATCCGGTTCGATCAATCATTGCCCTCCTTTTGTCCCGGTCTTTGGATATCGTCGAATATTGTTCATTTTCTCTCGTGTCTTCCTGTCGCTTGGTGCATGGTGGATATTCTTTGAAGAATCCTTGCAGTGTAACAATTTCGAAAAATCGATTTTTTTCTTCATCATCCAATAGTACAGACGGTTATAAACATGGACCTGGCATCACCGATTGGTCATAAATAGACAATTTATATGAAATATCCGCACTGGAAACTTAAACGCGTTTTTCTCGAAATTTCATTTAAAGATTTTTTAAATTATTTTTTTTTAATCTAAAAGCTCGAAAAGCTTTTCTTGTAATCTTCATATTTTTTTAACGGAAAATTGTCGCAAGAATATGCTAAATTTAGCACTTTTTTTCAAACCGCCGCCATTTTGTCAATTTTGATTTAAAAAAACCTCCATAGCAAAATAGCGGTATTCATACTGATTGATAATCTTTTCACAAATTTTTTTTCAGATAATATTTACGGCCACAACCGTGTGCACCCTGAGGACTCGTTTTTTTCGAAAACATTTTCAACCGGTAAATTTTTTTTTACATTAACAATAAACGTTTGAAAATTTATTTTCTGTATTTTATGAGTGCTCTAATTTGACATAAAAAAATCAGACTGATTAGCCTATTTTAACCTTCGAACAAGAAAATCGCAAAAATCAGATATTTTTCGACCCGTTACACTGCGGTGATTCCTTAAAGGATAACACCACGCTAGGATTTTGGAAAAATCGTTTTTTTGCTTAAAAAATACTTTGGGGTCATAAAAAAAATCCTGTAGCGATTTTTTTAAAAAAGGTCCTGTAATTTTTTTTTAAGTCCTGTAGCGGTTTTTTAAAAAAAGGTTCATTTATCGTTGGAGAGCGCTAAAAGGCGCTGCGGTAAAACTTTTTTCGATTGGAAATTTTGATAGTAGCTTCACAATTGCATTCTCTATGGGAATACGTAGATGTTTTTTTTTATTAAATGTAAACTTTTTTTTATTTCCAATGTACTGCTTATTTTTTGAGCAAAACATCGATTTAATTCTTTCAAAGTGCGCCATTTTTTCAAAATTTGACAAAAAAAATATCCCTGCGTAGTCCCATAGCTAATAATAATTAGATTGTAATTTTTTTTTGGTTTTTGTTCCAGGTCTTATACTTTACGAGAAAACCGTCCTCCCGTGAAGCTATCTGTAAAAAAACACGTTTTTCAAGATGGGCTCTGTCGAAGCCATTTTGTATGAAAATTATAATAAATGTTTTCTTCTACTTCAATATGTGTTAATTAAACCCTCTCAAAATAAATCATATTGCTCTTTTTCATACTCCCAAAATAAATTGTCAAAGTTAGGCCTTATTTTCGGTCGCCAGAGTGGTGTCGTCCCTTAAAGAGACAAATCGAATCATCCCAAGCAAACCCACGCTGTCAGTCGTGCATTGGTTTATTCATCAATGAATTGCAATTCGTATACATCGAAGTTCTCACTCCTGCAAAATTGGAGGAGATGGCTTTAGGCAAGAAAAAGAATGTGCTGATTTTCAAATTTTTTTTTAAAGGAAAGATATCCTCACCTTTTTTGAGGCTCCGGGTATGTTTTATTACCACTTTTGGCTGTTTCATGGTATTTTTTATTTTTATTCATCTTTACAAATGGCGGAGGTGTGGCACGGTTTTCTAAACTGCATTTTCAAAACTGGCGTGACGTGTAGGTAAAAAAAAAAAATCGTACGATTCCGATGACATTTGGTACAAATCATCCTAACCTTATTATCTAAAACATGATCCGAAATGTTTTGGAAAATAATTTTTTTTTAAGTATTTTTTTATTGCAACATGCAGCCAATTTTGTCCGGAAAATCTTTTTGTTTCGAGGCGTACCGTTTCATCGATTTTCAACATTCCTCACTTTTTCTTGGTTCATATTCTGTGTATGCTTGTTAATGAAAGAAAAATCTATTTTTCAAGATAGATCGAAAAAATACCACGTACCAGCCAAAATTAGTAACAAAACATATCCTAATTCTCAAAAATGGTGGACGAATCGTTCCTCAAACAAATAGATCATGAAAATCACCATTTTTTCCACGCCTGAAGGTACTTAAAAAAAAACCGAAGCGAGATAAAATAATCCCGGTGGAATAAAAGCCGCCTCGTATTAGGAAGGGTTTTGCTCAGTTTCCCTGAGCCCTCGTGAAAATGGGATACAGTGATGCATTAAAAAACGAGAGCCTCTAGGCAACACTCCAGGGCGACCTCTAAAGCCCTGGGAATTGGTGAAGTGTCGAGTGGGCTAAAAGTGAAACGGATAGAATTGTAAAAGTACGTGGAGTACGAACGAATAGTAGGGATGAAAAAAGAATGTGCAACGAACGAAAAAAAAATTGTTATCTATTTTGGCAGTTCTTGTTACCAGGAAAAAAAATTAATTGTTTCTGGGTAAATTGGAAATTTGTGCTAAGGGGCCTTCTCACTTTCGGCGCTAAAAAAGGCTATGTTCATGAATTTTTTTGATAGGTTTATATTATAGTTATTGATGCAAAAGTTGTCACACTTGATAAAAACACTTACGAAATGCATTTAAAAAAAATTATTTATCCCAGTCACTATTTATAAATGAAAATGGTAGTTAAAAAAAGTCCTAAAAAAATTGTAAATCTGCGCTGTTGATAAAATCTCCGAGATCGATCATCCGAAGCAAAAAGACCAAAGAATTGTAAAAGTACGTGGAGTACGAACGAATAGTAGGGATGAAAAAAGAATGTGCAACGAACGAAAAAAAAATTGTTATCTATTTTGGCAGTTCTTGTTACCAGGAAAAAAAATTAATTGTTTCTGGGTAAATTGGAAATTTGTGCTAAGGGGCCTTCTCACTTTCGGCGCTAAAAAAGGCTATGTTCATGAATTTTTTTGATAGGTTTATATTATAGTTATTGATGCAAAAGTTGTCACACTTGATAAAAACACTTACGAAATGCATTTTAAAAAAATTATTTATCCCAGTCACTATTTATAAATGAAAATGGTAGTTAAAAAAAGTCCTAAAAAAATTGTAAATCTGCGCTGTTGATAAAATCTCCGAGATCGATCATCCGAAGCAAAAAGACCAAACGGTCTGGATTCAATAGGTTAATAGCGCACATCATACGATTTTTTACATATGCAAACATAACAAAATGGCGAACATTTTTCGACAAAAAAAAACAAAAAACGTGTTTTTCCACCGTTTTTTGCACATAAAAATAGTAAATATAAACGTTTAAAAAATCCTTGATATGCGCTGTAGCTATAGTTCTAAAGAATATGTGGTTAAAATACTATAATGATCGATTCAGTAGTTTCGAAGATTTTGTCAACAAGCCGTCGAGAAACGTTGTTTCGAGGAAAATACGTTTAAAGTTTGTTTGGGTTACATAAATACATACAATTTTTTAAAAATATATTTCGAAAGTGTATTTATTAAGTGTAACAAGTTTTATATCAATATCTATAATATAAACCTTCCAAAAACAATTCATGAAAATAGCCCTTTTTAGCGTCTAAAGTGAGAAGACCCCTTAAAACGATGGGATGGAAGATGAATATTGTGTTAAATGGTCCACAGATTGGAGATGCATTGCGACAAGTGCAACGAATTGGAAACTCACTTTTCAATCGAGAAAGAGAGGGGGGAGAGAAAGGGAGTGAGAGAGAGCCAATTAACCCCTATAACACAATCAATATTCACCTCATAGACAACTACCTTCCATTCTTTCTTCGCCTCATTTATTTCTGCAGACGTCTCAATGTCTACTTTACCGCCATAACTAGCGAGGCCAAAATATCCATAAGTATGCAACGGATCGCGATCCGCGTGGCTACAATGATTGACGACAAATTTGACTTCTCCCACTTAAATTACCGCCCCTCATCTTTCCCCTGCCGGAACATGATCCGTCAATCGACGATTCGTTGGAGAACAAAAAAAAAAGTCTTGGCCCAGATCATCGTGACACGAAAAGAGCTTGGTCCAAATTGCAGGGACGACCAACGAAATCGACCCGGCATTTTTGTTCTCTTCATCGGTGTTGCCGTACTCGTTTTAATTACATTTTTTTTCTTCATTGGAAATTCGGAATTTAAGCCTTATTGGGGAAGACCGATAACCAATTTGTGGTCCGATGAGCGCACGAAAAATCCGGAGATTGCGAGGGGAAAATTCATTTTCCGTTATGACGTATACTTCGCCAAAGAGGCTCGAGAGGAAAGTTTTCAATTTTCCAAACGAGCAGAGGAAAATTGAACGAAAACCGATGCACCCCGTTACTCGCCTTTTCTAGTTAATTCCATTCTGCATTTTCGAAAGCATCACTCAGCCCCTAATGGCGTTCAAAATTTTTTTTTTTACTACTTCACGTACGAAGAACACACTCAAACAGCAGGCGAAAAAATGTTATTCCGACGATAAACCCAAAATTGTCAGCCGAAGCAGATTGAAATCTCAAATTACAATACTTATCGTTCATTTTAAAATGTAACATGTATCGATCTAAAAATATCCAATGGATGAGGTTCTTTTTGACGTTGTGAATTTACAATTGTAGTGCACAGAATGTTTGGCCCAGGTTGGATTTGGGATTGGGAAAACGAAATTGGTTCGGGCGGTGGAACGCAGGGATTTTTTAATGTATTCTGGGATTTTTTATGTATTCCGGGATATTTCATGTATTTTGATAGAAACGAATATGTATATATACGTTGACAATATACACCGCCGTTGATAATATTGTATTTCTTATAATATTTTCAATATATTTTTTCATAAGCATATAAAGTATATTTTTTCTTTATATATGTATAAATATTTTTTAAATGTTGTCTTTTGATTAATTAATTGAAAACTTACGTAACAATATTTTACCGAATTATTACAAGCGCTGGTGTATGTTTTTAACAATTATAATAATAATTATATATATATATATATATATATATATATACATATATACCGACTGTTGTAACTATTCACCGGTGCTTGTCATAATTCGGTGTAATATAGTTACTTAATTTTTCTACAAGTATATAAACAATGTTCACTGCAAAAGAAGACATTTGTAAGGTATTACATATCTATAGAAAAAATATAGTTTATATGTGTGTATGTATATTCGATATGTATGTATATATACAGGGTGTCCTAAAACTGAATACGTTCCCTGAAATAGGGACTAGAAGGTAAAATTCTGAGTCGATTGATATAAGCATGTGTGGGTCTCAGATCACCACCTGAATTATTATTCATTTTTAAAGGTGGGCCAATCAGGTACGCTCGCCTTTAAAAATTAACAATAATTCAGGCGTTGATCTGAGACCCACATATGCTTATATCAATCGACTCAGAATTTCACCCCCAATTCCCCATTTCAGGGAACGCATTCATTTCTGGGACACCCTGTATATATGAGAATATATATTATTTTTTATTGCAATGTATATTATCTCAGATTTATTGTAATTGTAATATATATTATTTTTAGATTCCTTTTCTTTTCTTCTTTCTTTCTTTCAATAGCTTCTTTCAGTAAGTAAGTTCAGTAAGATTTCAGTAAGTAAGTTTCTTATTTTCTTTCAGTAAGTAAGCAAGTCAGTAAGTTCAGAAAGTTCAGTAAGTAAGTTCAGAAAGTTCAGAAAGTAAGCAAGTAAGTTCAGAAAGTTCAGAAAGTAGGTAAGTAAGTTCAGTAAGATAAGTTCAGTAAGATTTCTTTCAGTAATAAACAATTACAATAAATCTGGCCAGATAGAAGAGAGATTTATTGCAATTGTAATATAGATTATTTTCAATTGTAATATCCCATTCGGTATAATATTATCACTATATTTATCTATAATTACCTAAACAATGTTCGAAGGAAAAAAAATCATTGTTAAAATATATATAAATATATGTATATATATATATATATATATATATATATATATGTATATATATACATTGAAAAACGATATATCCGAATACGTAAAACCCCAAAATTGCAAAATGTCACGATAAAATCCGCTGCTTATACCCCGAATAAAATATCACTATGACCTATGACTAATACGAGACCAGCGTAATCGTAGAAAAATAAAAACCAAGTGAAATGCGTCGAAATGCGTAAATTCGAGAGACGCTTGAATGGCGATTCAATTCAATTTATCACGCTTGACCGGTGATTTGTCACGGTGTGTACGCACTCACGTGGATCTGAGCGAGTGTCTATCCCAAGTCACCGTTATGCCATCGAACGTCGAGATGAGCACCGCAGCGATCCGATTTCCGCTAGCCTATTCTAATCCCAAGTTTTTACGTCACGCGATGCCGAATTTATAATCCTCAAATAATTCAATCCGTGGTGCGGGGGCCCCGAAATTTTCATCCAACCTGAGGGAGATCAGCGTTCGACCTTCTAATTGGATTGAGCACTTTATAACGTATTTCGAAAAGGTTAGATTTTCAATAAATGTTTTATAAGTTTATATTGGCTGTGCTAAAAGTCGATGCTAATTGAAGCGACAGAACGGAAAATGAGACAAAATGAGGAAGGTAAAGAGAAATGTAGAAATGAGGAATGAAAGGTTAAAACTTGCGAGTGTAAATGGGGAAATTATTCAAAGTGTATAATGGAAAACCGTCGCGATTTCAACGGAACAATTTTAAACCGATTTTTTAGTCGAGCTAAATTAGCCTCGTTTTTTTTCAATTATTTCAAACATTTTAGTGTAGAATTTTATTAATTTTCCACGCATTATAATTAAATTGTTATTTTTATACGTATTGCGTATATATTATGCAGTCCATTTATCAAATAAACAATTATAAAGAATTTGACTGGGTCATTTTGAGCGAAGGCACTTCAAAGAAAAAAAAACCCGTTCGATTGGTCAAAATTGATTCATTTATTTCAGTCGTCTCTTGATTAATTATAGTACATAAACGTTGGACTTTTTCCCTGACCTCCGCCAATTCAATTTTTTAAAATCTGATTCCATTGACTCCTAAAGAAACCCTGATTTTTTTTTACATTTTTCTAAACAACCCTTAGTCAACAATTTTTTTCGAAAAAAACGCCCTCATTTAAAAATCTGGAAAAATTCCCAAGAATTCGTGATTATATGTAAAAATGTTCAAGCTATCACCCGCAGTGGAAGTATGATTTTTTCTGTGCTCAATACGACTTCAATTGAAATCAATACCAGAACTTTTTGACTGCTAACGAAAGATCATACTTCCACTGTGGGTGATAGCTTGACAATTTTTACATATAATCACGCATTTTTGGGAATTTTTTCTGATTTTTAAATGGGGGCGTTTTTTTCTGAAAAAAATGTTTGACTACGGGTTGTTTCGAAAATTGTACAAAAAATGCAGGGTGTCTTTTAAGGTCAATGGAATCAGATTAAAAAAATTAATCGAATTGGCGGGGATCAGGGAAAAAGTCCACCAGATTCACGTGAAATACTTCATATATATTGTCATTTCAATTTTAAAATGCTTTTTTATTCGCTGTAGTCCACCATATCGATCTACAATATTATTCTAGTATTTTTACGCCGATACTATATGGCTCTATAAAATAAATTATATTCTAATATGATTTTGCAATTATCCAAAGTGATTGAAAACTTCCGACCGATACTCTATATAGCCATGATACCTGTAGAATATTTTTAGACTAACAAATTTCATATGTATACATATTATATACATATTATATTATATATATATATATATATATATATAAACATATGAAATGCGTTAGTCTAAAAATGTTCTATATGCAGTAACGGTCAAAAGTTTTCGGTCACTTTGAATAATTGTCGATATAATAAATATTAGAATAATGGAACTCATTTTATCGAGCTGTATAGTATCTTCGTGAAAAAAAATAAAGAAATAATAGATATTGTAGATGAGAGAATGATGCTGTAGATCGATATAGTTGCAGATAAAAATAAATTATATTCTAATATGATTTTGCAATTATCCAAAGTGATTGAAAACTTTCGACCGATACTCTATATAGCCATGAGTTCTTAGGCAACATTTTTAGACTAACAAATTTCATATATATATATACACGTATGAAATTTGGTAGTCTAAAAATTGTCTATAGAACAAGAATGCCTATAGAATGCCTATAGAACAAAATGTTCTATAGGCATAAAAACTTATGGCTATATAGAGTATCGGGCGAAAGTTTTCAATCACTTTGGATAATTGCAAAATCATATTAGAATATAATTTATTTTTATCGGCAACTATATCGACCTAAATCATTATTTTCTCATCTACAATATCTATTATTTCTTTCTTTTTATTTTATTTTTTCACGAAGCTACTATACAGCTCGATAAAATGAGTTATATTATTCTAATATTTATTATATTTACAATTATTCAAAGTGACTGAAAATTTTTGACCGTTACTGCATTTAGCCATAAGTTATTATGCCTACAGAACATTCAACTAGCAAAGTTCATTTCAAACGAAAGAAACACTATATCGCGTCCTTAACCGGACGACTTTTCGACACTACACTTATCAGGATCGATGATCGGTACTGCCGACCTAATTGGGATACAGGTGTGTGCTCCACTAAGAGCCGACAAGTGCCGCACGCATTAGATTGACAGACGCAACTAGAAAGCACCGATCGCCTTAAGAGTCCAACGAGGATTCGTTGGAAAATCCGTGCTTGACGCTACGGATATCCTATCAGGTTCACGTCATTACATGCATATGAGCTGGGTGAGTTACGTGTAGGACACGTGTAAGGGGATCCGTGTGTATAGACTGTACGGTGGAGTAGTGTGGGGACAACACAATGCGAAAGAGAGAGAAACAGCGGAAACTGGCTGCAAATAGAGCCATTAGCTTCTCGAGTACAGCACCATGACATTCGATCCTCGATGTCAATTAGATGGCGCTCTAATGTATATATATATATATATATTTACATGATGGATTTCAGATTGAATCGGCAGTCCCGCTTACCGTTATCTTTTGCAATTTCAATGATCCTTTTATCCGTTTCGTAGTCGAGTTCTTTTTTTTTCCTCGACCAAGGACTTATAAACAGTAATTTTTTTTACAAATCCATGTTAGAAATTCGGAAAATCGTATTTTTAACACGAGGAATGTAAACAAATTGAATTTGGACCTGGACAATCAGGCGGTAATTTGTAAAAAATCTCAGAATCTGAGCCATCTAAGACCAATTCGGCATCAAAGGACCAAAGAATGAAAAAACTTAAAAATAAGTGCAGGGTAAATAAGTAGTCGACGGATAAAAAAGAGGTCGGAGTTCCGAGCGAATGTCAAAGTGACAGCGTCGCGAATCGGTTTATTGGTCACTCCTGCATCGATTGCTATCGTTGTATATAAAATTGTATATAAAATAAAAACTAAAAAATCACAAGATCTGAGCAATTCGAAAACAGTCCGGCATCGAAGGACAAAAGAATTTTTAAAAAAACTTAAAAAAAGTGCACGGATAATGAGTAATCAGAAGATAAAAAAAAATTGTCAGACCTTAAAGCGAATTCCAAAGTGAGAGCGTGACGAATTGGGCGATTAGAATCTGCCGATTAGTGTCAGTCTCTATCTTGAGCGTTTGCCTGTATCTACTTATGCAGGCGCCATGTACCTGCATACACCCACATGCATATACACATATAGTCTCGGCTCCGGCGGTACGTCGAGTTGAGCAGCATTGTGCATGGCCGATACTCGGTGCGGTGACCGCTTGGCCGTGCACCGTGTGTGTGTGTGTGTGTCTCTCTGTGGGGTGCGTGCGCGCGCGCGCGCGCGCGCGCGCTGTGTGTGTGTGTGTGTGTGTGTGTGTGTGTGTGTGTGTGTGTGTGTGTGTGTGTGTGTGTGTGTGTGTGTGTGTGTGTGTGTGTGTGTGTGTGTTCGTGTTCGTGTGCATGTGTAAGGGTGTGTTGGTGTGGGTATACGCGTACGGGTATACACGTACACACCTCATGGGAATATCGTTCCCGATACGGTTTCATTTGCGCGCAATCTTGCGTCTCCATTGACGCCTATACACGCACACACAGACACACGCCGTCTCTGATAAGATATGATTATGAATTCGAGCCGCACAACAAGCGTGACGTTCTCGATAAAGCGAAAATCAATTACGCAAGCGCAGGGAAAAAGTGCATGCATCATCTTCGCGCGGCTTTTCGCCTTGAGGAATAAAATTGAGCAGGATGCACCGTACGTAGGAGCGGGGAGGGTGGATTGCAAGCAAAGTGTAACGATTAGTAAGATTTTTTATTTGTTTCTTCTACATTGCGAATAATCTTTTTACAAAGTCTCGTATCACGGATCGCAATCCGTAATATGTATGTAAACGTGTGTGTGTGTGTGTGCGTGTGTGTGTGTGTGTCCACAGGATGTGCGCGCGTGCGTAGGTGTGTGTGTGTGTGTGTGTGTGTGTGTGTGTGTGCGCGCGCGCGCGTGTGTGTGTGTGTGTGTGTGTGTGTGCGTGTGTGTGTGTGTGCGTGCGTATGTAGGTGTAGGTGTGAACATGTGTAGGTGTATATGCGTGCGTGTGTAGGTGCATGGGGGGTGGGTGTGTGAGTACGTACAGCAGGAAATAAATCCTCGTTATCGTTATGGGTGTAGGTGTTCGTGGGCCTGTGTACCACCACACTTTGCCGGACTAGAAAATCGATGAAACTGGGCCATTGCGAGGCTGCGTAAGATATAAAGGCGATAGCGCAATGATCTTTATCGATTATTGATCAAACTTATTGTACCATAAATTAGCCCTGTAGTGGAACTTATTTAAGACTTCGAAATTGCCTCTGGATGAATACAGGCATATTCAAATGGAGGTGATTTTGAGAACCGTCCTGTCCCCAAAATCATGGTTTCGCTGACACAATAAGAAAAGAGGATCGCCTTCAGAGCAGATGGGCAACTTTCTATAGATCCAAAGGATTTGGTGAGGGGGGACATGAATGGAATTTTGAAAATATGAGGTTGCATAGTTTTGTGACCGTGGATTTTTCAGAAATTCCAAAAATTGAGCGAGTTGTGACGATTTTCGTGAAGGATCAGATCGCTCAATGTTTGCGGTAAACCGCCTCGCTGCGACTGACCCTTTTTCTTTTTCGTCGTGTCTCAAAATCTATTCGCTCCATTCACAAATTCGGAGAGATCATAGTTCATAGCACTTTCTATCGTATGACCGGATGATTTTTTTATATGTTCATCCATTTGTTGATAACAAACGATTTAACCTATTTCATTCATGAAAAATCGAACTTTTTTTCTACAGGTTCCCATTTGCGTAATTTTGATAATTTCATAAAAGTACCCAGTCACACGCAAGTTCGATCATTATACCGAAAGTACATTTTTTATTTTTCTTTTCTGATCACCCTAGTTGCCAAAACCACCTACATCGGCTGACCATTGAAGCAACGACATACTTTGTTCAAGCAATGATGACTGCACACATAGTCAATATTTGTTCATGAAAAAAAAAATCACACTCGGCAAGACTGCGTATCAACTGTGTGTAAAATACAGACCCGTCTGTTCCAACACTATCAGCGGAATAAAATATGGAAAATCGACCTGTTTTTGAAACACGTAAAAACCCGCAAGGTACGTGTATACGTTAGAACTCCGAAAATTATTATTATGTTCATAAAAAATATACATAAAAATAACAATTAAATATATGAGTAATATATTATGCGTTATTAATGATTTTATATCAACACCATTTTACATTTATATGTAAACTTGGTATTTTCATTTGTCATTTTGAAAGTTATTTAAAAAGTTATTCTAAAACTTATTGAAAAAGCTATTTTCAATGTTAGTTTTAAAGTTATTGTATGACGTATTTTAAAAGTTATTGTATAACTTGTTTTAAAAGTTATTGCATAACTTGTTTTAAAAGTTATTGCATAACTTGTTTCAAAAGTTATTGCATAACTTGTTTTAAAAGTCATTGTATAACTCATTTTGAACGTTATTTTTTAAGTTATTTATTTTTAAAGTTATCTTAAATACATACAAAAGACTTATAAAAGTTATTCTAAAACTTATTTCAAAAGCTATTTTCAATGTTATTCTAAACGTTAGTGTATAACGTGTTTTAAAAATTATTGTATAATTTGTTTTAAAAGTTATTGTATAACTTGTTTTACAAGTTATTGCATAACTTGTTTTAAAAGTTATTGCATAACTCGTTTTAAAAGGCATTGTATAACTTGTTTTAAAAGTTATCTGCAAAGTTATTTATTTTGAAAGTTATCTTAAATACATACAAAAGACTTACACTTATAAAAGTTATTCTCAATGGTATTTAAAAAGTCATTTTTGAAGTTACTCCAAAAATTATTCAAAAAGTTATTTTGAATAAATACAACAGACTGATACATATGGAACCGTATAAACGTTGCAGAAACTAGAATTTCCTAGTACTTCATATTTTGTAATGAAATTGCAATTTCCAAAATGTACAAGAACATGTCCATATATTACAAAGTTTAATGCAATACTCCGTCGATAGGTTTTCCTGCATACAGGAAGTATGCAGGAAAACAATCCCAGTACAATGATAAAAAATATAAGATTGAGACAAATAACTCGAATCGACTATCACCGATAACGAAACCAAACCTTCATTATCGTCCTGAATATAAAAAGAAACCGAAGACTAGTGTGAATGAAATGATAATGTTAAGCCCCTAAGATGTCGATAGTTCGATACTTCTTGAAAAATTCGATGGAGACTGTTGAATGTAACGACGGTATACGACGATTATTTTCATAGCGTCTTAAAAATAACTCTACGGGTCCTTAAACCTTCTCGAGCAATGTGGAGCTATGTGCTACCTGGCGCGAATTATATCTTCAGGTTCGTATATTCCACGTTCATTTCATTGGAAAATGTAACCTACTTTTCAATGTAATTCAAGCTACATACGGCATACACACGGAGTGTGTACACTCGTTCGCTACTTCGACGACGAAGTTTTTTTTTCCGAGTGCTCGTGGGGCCCGCGCGCGACTTTTTCTCTCGAATTTGTACCGCGAACGGGGTGAGAAGTTAATTGTGGGTGTCAAGGATGGAACAGCCTTGACCGTTGCGAAAAACCGGAACTCGAGGTCGGGAATATCGATCGAGGCGATTGCCGGTTTCGAAAAAAAAGAATTACCGGTTGCTGCGGTAATGGTCGAGTTTGAAAATAACTCCCTTAAAATTGGAGCGTGTGGCAGGTTCGGGAAAAAATGATAGTCACCTTTTTGCATCAGAAATCATTGTTCAGTTTGATTGCCTCGTAAGGATGCTTTGTTGATTTTCTTTTTTGCTGATTGGAATTCGTTTAAGGGGCTATACCAGTGTGACACTTTCAAAAAATCGATTTTTTTAACCTTTTTCGACAGTTTAGATTTTCAAAAATATCCTGTAAAAATTTCAAGGCCGTATCTCTAATACTCCCCGAATGGCAGCCTTCTAAAGAGAAACCTCTCGTAGGTATAAAGTGCCACAGATACGGCAGTAGGCTGGTCTGGAGCGAGATTTTTGACGTCATTTTTGGGTTGGAATAACTTTTAAACCGTTGAAATTGTCTCGATGAAATTTTATATACGCATTTATTGTTCCTTTGAGAATGTATCTACATTAAAAAAAAAAATTATTTTGAATACTTTTATGTAGTTTTTTATTTTTTTACAACATGGTCCGCCGAAAACCGCCTCAATCGACGCCCACTCTGGGTGATGTTGTATGCATCTGAAAAAAAAGATATATTCTCAATCTGTATGAGTATTCTGAGGACTGGAAGCAGAATTGACTCGAACAATAATTTTGCCCACATTTTATAACTCGTCGAATACCCGAAATGGTATGAAATATCGTTAATCAAAGTTTAACAGGCCGCCACTTTTTAACAAAAAATTTTAAAGTACTAATTTCGCTACAAGTGCTCAGAATACTCATACAGATTGAGAATATATATCTTTTTTTTTCAGATGCATATATCACCCAAAGTGGGCGCCAATTGAGGCGGTTTTCGGCGGACCATGTTGTAAAAAAATAAAAAACTACATGAAAATATTTAAAATAATTTTTTTCAAAGGAACAATAAATACATATGAAAAATTTCATTAAGACAACTTCAACGGTTTAAAAGTTATTCCAACCCAAAAAGTGACGTCAAAAATCTCGCTCTAGACCAGTCTGCTGCCTTAAATCTTTAAACGCCTTTTTCTCGGAATGAGATTTTTCAAATTTACTGACATTGTAACTCAAAGAGCAATTATCCGATTGACTTGCAATTCGAACTGAGTACTCTTGAATATATTTACCCTACAATGACGTAGGAGATTTTCGATTGGACGAAAACTGACGATTTGGCATTGAAAAGAACGACCATTTTATAGGCAAGAAAACAGACTTTTTTCCATAACTACGCCATTTTGTTAGATTTTGATATTTTTCCAAAATCCTACGTCATTGTACAGGTAATACCTTCCAGTTTAACGACATTTTTTTCTTTTTCGGTTTCGGCTACCCAATCGGCCGGAATCATGGCAGCAGTGGAGGAACTTTTTTTTGGCGCCTCCGAAGGCAGCGCATAAGTCGTATGGATCTCAATATTTTTCTATGAAAAAATTATGTAATATAGGTCAAACATAGCCAAATATATTCTTCATTTTCTGAAACGTTTAATTTAGTACTTATCTACCAAAAAAATCCCGAATATCACCCAAATTTTCAGCGTTCACACTGGTACAGCCCCTTAAAATGTCAAAAAAAGTTGGTACTGGTTTTGACCTTAAAGGTAAAAAAAAATGACCGGAAGCATTGTGTATGGATTTTTCATTTTTTTACAAGGGTCCATGAAAGTTTGGTTGGGTATTTTTATTAAGTATTCCCAGAAGTTGTTCCAGATATTTTCATTGAGAATCCGTCAAAGCCTACTCCCCAAAATAGTACTGTCTCATTGCAGCTCCTTTTTATTACGACCCCCCAAAGTTGGTAGGGACAATTTGATTGAGGTATATCGACGGAGTATCATTGCAGGCGGTTTTCCACGCAGCATTCAATTCGACCAGGATGATTCGGAGAATAGAAATAGCATGTTCCGGCATAATTTGTGTCCGCCATAGCTAGTTCAAATGTTGAAACGTCTCACGGAATTCACATCCAAGAATAGAGTTCCAATGAGATTTCATTGCAGTATTAAATTCGCTGAAGGCCGTTGTACAGATCAAGACATCTTGAATTTACAAATTCCCCGGAAAATTTATTCAATTTGAAGACTAGTAAGAGAGGATGGAAATTATGGAAGCCTGCAGGCTGCCCGCCCGTCATTTTTATCTCCTTGGCAGAGCTTCCTCCTCGAGGAAGCCAGAATTGAACAAGGGACTCGTTCACCAGCAGAAAACTTCGTCTTATTGTTGGCCAAATGAAGAGGCCAACGAGAAGGCAACCTGCGATATCACTAAAGGCACGTGCTTTTTTTTCGTCTTTTCTTCATTCCGTTTTTGTCCACAATTGGTCCCAAAGAAATCGTTTTTTGTTGCAATTTGTATCGAAAAATTCGTTTTTTGTCGCAATTGGTACCGAAAAAGTCGTTGTTGTCACATTTGGTTAAAAAAAACGCTTTTGGCGCAATTGGTCCAAAAAAAAACGCTTTTGGCGCAATTGGTCCCAAAAAATACGTTTTTCTAGCAATCGGCCGCAAAAAATGCATTTTTGTAGCTATGAGTCCCAAAAAATTCGTTTTCGTAGCAATTGGTCCCAAAAAATTCGCTTGTGTCGCAATTAGTCCCAAAAAAATCGTTTTCGTAGCAGTTGCCCCAAAAAATTCGCTTTTGTCGCAATTAGTCCTAAAAAATTCATTTTCATAGCAATTAGTCCCGAAAAATTCGTTTTCATAGCAATTGGTCCCGAAAAATTCGCTTTCGCCGCAATAAGGCCCAAAACATTGTTTTACCTGCAAATGGTGCCTAAAAATTCGTTTTTGCAGCGATAGGTCCCAAAAAAATCGTTTTTGTCGCAATTGGTCCCAAAAAATTTGCTCACCCCGTATTTTTGTTATCACGAGCGTACAGTCGTTCTTCGAGAAATTTTTCCGAAAAATTCGCCTCACTCACGTGCGTACTGACGTAACTAATTGAGATGCGATTGAGACACGATTGAGACGCAGCGATCGTCGAACTGAACGAAACGTTGAGTTTTTTATTTTTATATTTCCTTTGTTTTTTCTTCTTCGTCCACTGATAAGCATTTTATCTCGCGGAGCGTTGGCCAAGCGATTGAATCGATCATTCCATCGAATAGATATGGAAACGAAACTATCAAGACGGCTGTCAGTATTCCGAGTCTTGTGGCCAAAATAATTATGTTTGTACGAAAATGCTCACACGCCGGATGGATATTACTGTGCACAATGTTTTCTGAGTAACTGACAAAGAAGTGCGAATTTTTGACAATCTAGAATTTTATTATTAAGTAGGTAGGAATAATGTGTATATTTATATTTTCGTTTATATCAATATATATTACTGCCTGCCTATGAGAATATAGGAATTCCATTTTTTAAATTCATTAATATGTATACATTTTTTTTCGTACATATTACTTTCCGTTTCCTTTTTCATATTATTTTCCATATTACATATTGATCAAATGGTGCAAATACTTGACAATCTTGAATTTCATTGTTATATAGGTAGGGATAATATACATTAGTTGATTTAAGACAGAACACTTTCTACATTTTGAAATTTCGCATTTAGTGATCATTTTTACACTGTAATCACTTATGATTTATATTCTTGTCAAAGGAGGCTTCTTAAGGCAAATGTTAAGTACACCATTTATAGAAGAAAAAAAGCATTACAGTATACCATTTCGGCGTAGCAGGATATAGATTTTCTGCGTAAATATGAAGAGGCTAGTTTCTATTAAACGTGTCCAGAATTAATTCCACTAGTGTATATATATATAATTTTTTCGTACATATTATTTTCCAAGACACTGACTAAAAAAGTGCAAATGCTTGACAATCTTGAACTCCTTTTTTCATAGGCGGGAATAAGATATAATTATATTTTAAGATGTGTAAATATATATTTCTGTCGGCCAATAACAATATAAGGCCTCGATGCCAAATGTATATATATATATATACATATATACACACACATATATTCGTACACATTATTTCCCAACTAGTTACCAAAAAGTGCAAATCTTTGACAATCTAGAATTTCATTATTTTATCGGTGGGGATAACATATATTTTTTATTACTTGGCGTCAAGACGCTGCCCCGTCTCTTGATATGTCGATTTTCATGTACAAATTATTATTATTATTGTTATATTATATATAATATATAATATAATTGATATGCGTTTCTACCTGCCTATGTGAATATAAGTGTACCATAACCAAAACAATATATACATTTTTCTTATACATTATTTCCCATGTAATTGACAAAAAATCCAAATCTTCGATAATCTAGAATTTCACTGTTCCGTAGGGAGTGATAATATATCTATATACAATCAGAACTTCGTGTCTTCACGAAACGTTGCGTATTATTTAAATTCAAAGTCTTCAAAATCTCGAGCCACGTTTCTCATTCCGACGGTCTCGCCTTTCCGGATTTAGATCGCGCACGAACGCGCGATCATCGATACAAAAATAAAGAACAATTTATCATAAAAAAACAACTTTTGGCAGACGACTCACCTCGTATCCGTTGACGGCGAGAACAGCCAGCAGGACCAGGATCACCGCACTCTTAACAAACACATTTTTACAACCTCCCATATCGTCGCCCGATTTCGTCGCTTCGCGCGATCGCTCTCCCGCTGTACTCTCCCGATCTCTGTACCGTCTCTCCTCTCAGGCTCCGTTTTTTTTTTTTTTTCGTTTCGTCCGTTTTTCCTTGTGTGATTTTTTACGCTCTTCCCCGCACTATATCGAACGAGGTATATACAAATATATTTATGTACATATAAATGAAATTTATATATATATAAATATATGTTAATATATACGAATATGAACGAGCGGAGAATCTAACGCGAACTCGCGCATATCAGGTCAGCAAAACCGATCGCGAACGTTAAATTTTTCTTCGGCGGCTCCGAATTCCATGCGTCAAATACACATCTAACTACGAATGTCCTAAAATCGGCTAAATGTGAAAAAAGGGGAACCGGAACC